>CM026074.1:3575000-3832500 GCA_014839685.1 Anableps anableps
GATGCAGAGCAGAGAGGAGGAACTTCAAACCACATCTTTCATCGATCTCCACGTCTCTGTCCAGCTTTCTGACCATATGGCCAGAGATTTTAAGCAGAGCGGCAAAAGCAAATGAGGCGGATTAGCAGAGCTGCCTACAACTGATGATGTCATCCAGGACATATTACTGTGGAATATAATCTCTGCTGCCTGGATATTGAGCTGTTAGTACGCAGTGACAGTTATGAGACTTTCATACAGCAACAGTTTTCAGGCAGGGGCATCTTCCAATTCGTTGCAAGACTGACTGTTACAGGAGATTCTTCTTGCCCACAGCATTATCATCCATGATTCTTTGAAGATACTTGGGTGATATGAGTTACCGCAACATTTAATTTCCCTTTGGAATAAATAACCCATTTTTAACTAAATTTGAATTTAATATTTGGTGGGGAAATACCAACTGCACAGTTGGGAGGTGATAACATCATGGTATTGGGCTGCTTTTTACAAACATTACATATTTAAAGGAAGAATGAATGGAGCAAAGTTTATGAGTCCTTCCTGACACGTGTCTGAAAATAAAATTGGAAATCTATGGAAAGAAGTGATCAGAGGTCATAGAAGGGACTTTCAGAATATGAAGCTCGTTTGTGTGGAAAAATGGTTCAGAAATACACCTGAGGCAGGCATGGCCTATTAGAAATATATTTACTGATAAAAACATGGATGTGTTAAATATTTATTTCCCCCGACATACCCTTAACTGCATCACATTTTCACAGTTAAGGATTCTGCAAACATGCAACAAGACGACACAGCAAGTTTTCCATTACTTCAGTATAATCACTCCTTCAACACATTCAATTCATGGATTACACTCTCCCAAATTAACATACAGCTCACATCAGATTCGTCCAGGGTTTTCAAGGTTAAATAAGCATCTGTTTATATTTTAGCTGCTTACACACAACTCATGTCATCACTTTCACTCCCTGGAAACAACGGTCTATAAATGTTTGGTCAACAGACGATGCATTTTTACAGAATGACAAGTAAATAGTGTTCATCATGACATCTCTGTGGAATGATACATCTAAAAGAACAAACACAATGTTGCTTTGTTGTATTTACAGTAAACAGTTTTATTCTCTCCTCAGGCTGCAGCGATGGAGGCGTCGTCTGGCTGTCGACCTTGAGGCTGAACACAAAGAAGCAAAACAACATTTTAATGAGACTGGAAACGCTGACGTTCAGGTGAGAATCAGTTCAGAGCCTGGCAGGAGCTCCTGTTACCTTGACAAAGATACGCTGAGGCAGGAAGCGTCTAAGTGCAGGGCTGCTGGAGGTCGGACAACGTGGCAGGCTGATGTTGAGCTGTGGTAGTGTTTGGTAACCGGCCATCAGTGGGTAGTAATTATACAGCATTAGCTGCTCTGTGCCAGGGAGGACCCGCAGACGCACCTGTGTATTTTACAGCAAATTTACATGACAGATCAGAACAAAGTGGCACATAATTGTGAACTGAAAAAGTAAATATGATTTTCAAAAACAGTGGTGGGCACACTTCCTCTAATTAGCGGAGCTAATTTTTTAGTAAGGACTTTTGCTAACTTTGAAAACGTTTAGCACACACAGATTCCAAATAAATTTTTCTGGATAAATTCTAAAGCGCTAACTCACTTGGCTGTTTTATAAACTTTCAGTTGCATAAAATTCAACATCTATGTTGAAGTTTTGGTTATCGACTGTTAAGATTTCTACATGTAGTTGTTCATGTTCATGGAGAAGAGGGTTAAAACTGTTAACATGGCAGTTCCATTTACTCTACATACGTTCTCTCTTTTTTTTTTTTTTTTACCCCCAATAACTTTACTTAAAACAAGAAACATGCAGTAACTAAATAAAAACACAGACATTGGAGAACAAAATATAAACATAAATACCATATCTAAGGGCATTATATAATATGTAAATTATGTAGTCAAAATTAAATTCGTGCTCAAGGGTTGTAGTCCTTCAAAGGCAGATATAATATGAATTGAAGTTAGCACTTTAGCACTAGCTTCTGCTAAATATTGTGTAGGTGCAGTACTTTAGCATTAGCTTTTGCTAAATATCATGTTGGTGTTGCACTTTACCATTTGCTTCTCCTAAATA
Organism: Anableps anableps; assembly: GCA_014839685.1. NCBI lineage: Eukaryota > Metazoa > Chordata > Actinopteri > Cyprinodontiformes > Anablepidae > Anableps > Anableps anableps. The sequence goes on from CM026074.1 coordinate 3,577,140, forward strand.
TCATGTTGGTGTAGTGCTTTTGCATTAACTTCCACTAAATATCAAGTTGGTGTAGCACTTTAGAATTAGCTTCTGCTAAATACTGTGATGCTGTAGCGCTTTAGAATTAGCTTCTGCTAAATACTGTGTTGGTGTCACGCTTTACCATTAGCTTCTGCTAAATACCATGTTGATGTAGCGCATTAGCATTAGCTTTCACTAATTACCATGTTACCATGTTGATATAGCACATTAGCTTCTGCTAAATACCATGTTGATGTAGCACATTAGCATTAGTTTCCGCTAAATACCATGTTGATGTAGCACATTAGCATTAGTTTCCGCTAAATACCATGTTGATGTAGCGCATTAGCTTCAGCTAAATACCATGCTGATGTCATGCATTAGCATTAGCTTCCGCTTAATAACATGTCGGTGTAGTGCTTTTACCATTAGCTTCCACTCAATACCATGTTGATGTAGCGCTGTGTTTAGTCCCATTTTTTATATAATTTTTTATATAATTTTCCAGTCCAGCTAATTGTCTTCAGATTGGTTCGATAGAGTATTGACTAAAGAGGGCATGTTTCACTTTCCTTCCACTTCACAACTATGTTGATCAAAACATTCAATTCCAACAAAACCAATTAAAGTTAATGGCTGTAACGTGATTAATTAGGTAAAACTTTAAGAAATATGCTGTGTATGTTTGGCCTTTCCTCTGTCTGTAAATATTGAATATGATGCTAATAACAGTGACAGCAGTTGCACCTGTTTGAGTCCAGAGAACATGAAGGCATCTGATGGATCCACAGCTATCTCCACCTCCTGCACATGAGCTGTTCTGTTCTCTATGTGGTAACGAACTGGAAGAGACTCTCTGACCCGCCCAAACGAAGGCAAATCTGCACCAGAACACCATTCACAAACACACACAACATGGCTGGCTGAAACCATTTAGTGAAAACAACAGCATGTGTTGAACAGTTGCAGAATTGTACCTGAAGCTACAGACAAGTGATGTGTATACTGACCAGCGTAAATGTAAAGAGGGACAGATTCCAGGATGATATGAGGTAGAGTGACTGTGGTCTGGATGAGAGGGCTGTCTGCACTGGAAGACTTCCTGTTTAACAGAGCTGGACCTATTAGACACACCTTCATACCCACTGATGTTTTCCTGAAGGGTTGTGTTCACTTACCTCCTCCATGATATGACGTACTGTCCTGTAGCCACAGTGTTGCTGCTGTTAGCGTCCGGTGGACATCGAAGACAGAAACACTCACTGGCACTTTCCCCTGTCTGCAGAACCACTGAACACACAAACACATCATGAACCCTGTGGCTCTTCGCTGTGGATCAACAGAGGGTGCTGCGCTGGATCTGTTCTGGTACCTTGCTGCAGCTGGGATTTAAGTTGTGGTGTGTTGCTGGTTACTGTTAGCAGCTGCAGAGAAGAAGAGCTCAGCAGGAGATGCCGCGGTGAAGACGAGAGGATGTCTGTCATCAGGAGGAAGGGAATGTCCACTGCTACCTGCTCTAATGGCTCGAACTGGGAGTATACACACACACACACATGCAGAGGCTAGGATCAAGATGGAGTCCTCTGCTTGCTACTAACCTCAACATAACATCCTTTTAACTACTGCAATCTAAAGACATCTGCACTCTTACTGTCCTAGCACCTGAAGGTATGGCAATAAAAGAAAAAGGACAAGGAAAAAAATGTTTTTAAAAAATCTTAGTATAAGCTTCAGACCTTCGTAGATACAAACTTGACAGACACTTCAAATGGGACTATAGTCTCTACAGTCACAGTCTCATCCTGGAATACACAGAAAATAAACAGAAAACAGCTGATTAATTTTCTTTACACTGCAAAAACAAAATCTTACCAAGTATTTTTGGTCTAGTTTCCAGTGCAAATATCTTGAATACACTTTAAACAAGACAAAACTAACTTACAACTTTTTTATCAAAATATAGGAGCTTGTTTTAAGTAAATAATTCCTTAATCCTGATGAGAAAGTTCTAGTTATAAGTGAAATAATCTGCCAGTGTAACAAGACATTTTAACTTATAATACGGGAAAAATGTCTAGTGCTGAAAAGTTACTTGTAAGTTAATTTCGTCTTATTTCAAGTGTATTCAAGATATTTGCACTGGAGACAAGATTAGAAATACTTGGTAAGAAGGACAGGAAACTATGTATGTATGTACATCTCAATACATTAAAATATAACAGAAAAGCTTATTTATTTTAGGAATTCATAGAAAAAAGATTGATTATACCCACAATGTTATATCTCAGTTTTAATTATTGAGGCTTACAGGTAATGAAAATCCCAAACAGATTAATAAAAACTCAACTTTAAAACAGGAGTGTTATGTTAATAATGTCATGGTCTACACAATCATGGAGAAGTGTGTGCTCCTGCACAGTCCGGCTTCCCTTCTGGTGATGGATGTGTCACAGCAGTTTTAAAACTTCTAGATGATATAGCCTCTGTTCTGGAATGCAGACAGCATTGTGCTGAAGTTTTCAGTGGTTTAGTAAAAGCTTTTGATTCAGTTTAATCAAAAGACTTAGCAACTTTGGGATTTCCGATCAGTTTTTAACCTCACATGTTCTTCAGTAGGCCCTTACTTCTGGATTAAAACTCCTTGTTATTGCTCTGAAGCAATATTTTAGATTCCTAAGCAACTGTTGGGTTTTCATTAACTTTAAACCAGAATCATCAACATTAACAGAAAAAACAAAACAAAAATCAAAACCCACATTAAATATTTCACTGTGTGTAATGAGCCTATATGGGTTTCGCATTCTGAAATAAATTCTGAAATAAATAAACACAATGATGTTCTAATTTGTTGAGAAGTAGCACAGAGGAGGCTGTCTACCTTATGACATCTGCACACAATATGTCGTCCTTCCACGGCTGTATCAATGCTGTAGGCCACATGGAACAAGAAGACCCTTGGTCCAGTCGACACACACCTCATATACACACACTTCTCCAGCTAGAGCCGAACATAAAACACAGTTAAAGGAATGGAGAGGCTGGAAATGCAGACGGATGTGGAACCTCTGAGTTGGGCAGTACCTTTTCTCCTGGCTTCAGATCTCCCAGAGGCAAATCGGTGAGCAAAGCAGGCGCGTTGTCGTCACACACATTCGACCCATCAAGTGTCACGTGGGTAGTCTGTCCTAAACCAGCCTCCTGGCCTGAAAAGACAGGTGGACAGAAATGCTTGTTCTCAGAAAATGACAGAATGTTGTTTTCTGATGTTGAAATATAATATGAATGAGCATGAAAATGATCTTTTTTGACTGAATCATAGGGATTAGAGTAAAAGATCCTTTCAATAATTTAGAATATTATTGATAAGCCCATTTATTTCAGGACCTTTACCACTACGCTGCAAAAACACAAAATCTTACCAAGTATTTTTGCTCTAGTTTTTAGAGCAAATATCTTGATATCTTGAATACACTTGAAATAAGACAAACATAGCATACAAGTAACTTTTCAGCACAATATAGGAGCTTGTTTTAAGTCAATAATTCCTTAATATTGATGAAAAAGTTCTAGTTATAAGTGAAATAATGTGCCAGTGGAACAAGATATTCTAACTAATATGGGACAAATGTCTTGTTCCACTGGCAGATTATTTCACTAATAACTAGAACTTTTTCATCAATATTAAAGAATTACTGAATTAAAACAAGTTCCCATTTCATGCTGAAAAGTTACTTGTATGCTATGTTTGTCTTATTTCAAGCGTATTCAAGATATTTGCATCAGAAACTAGACCAGAAATATTTGGTAAGATGTTGTGTTTTTGCAGTGTAAGTGAAACACATAATATTGATTAATTCAACACAGACTGGTGTTTTCCAGCATTTATTTTGGTTAATTATGATGATTTTCTGCTTGAAGTTGATAAAAACAAGACATTTAAGATGAGAATATTACATCAGACCAATAAAAAAAGCTTTTTATAATACAGAAATGTGGGTTAATGAAAAGCATGTTTAATACCTGCTTAAAAGGTTATTTTCAAAAGGTACTTTTAATCTGACAAATGAGCCTCATCAGAACGGATATTTTATTTATTTAATATGACTGTATGCTAAGTTGAACTCAGATTGTAAGCCCTAAAATGAAGCTGAAATGTTGTTAATTAATGAGGGTACCTGGTTTGAGGCCGGCAGTTAGTTTAACATCTTTCGCTACAGCCTCCTCCTGTGATTGGACAGTGAGGCTGATGCAGAACATCTCATTGGTGAGTGCAGGAGGCTGATGGCTCAGCTGGACACAAATCCTGGGGACTCTGGAGATGATCCTGAACACATACAAGCAAGGGTCATTTCACATTCAGCTGTTTGGAATGTAAATGTTAATCATGACATTACATGGTGCTGTGCTGCACTGTCAGACTATCCCAGTCTAACTCCTGGCGGGCCTCGTTGCCACGGCCCCATCGGCGTGACGACCTGCTGGCCTGCAGAGCTTCTTGGGTGGAGGCGGCGTCTCCGCCGGCACCCCTCCAGCTCAGGAACACGCAGCGGCCGCTGTCGCTGCCCAGCATCATTTCCACACCAGTTATCTGCAACAAACACATACAGTCAGTCCCAGTCCCAGCTCGTTTCCATCTTCGTCACACACGTACGCATCAGCTTACCTCCACTTTCTTACCCACGTCTTCGGTTTTTGCCACAAAGCTGAAGTTATAGCATCTCGGTTTCCCTGGTAACAGCCTCATGCTCTCCTGACCTGATGATTCCACCACACACCACTGATTGTATTCCTGAGGATGAAACCAGGCAGACATCAAGCTGAAAACAGATTCAGAAGCTCCTTTAATCCAGAAGCTGTTTCTATTGGAAGATGCCTCATTCCGTCTATATTCAGTTAATATGTGGCACTTAAAGCCAATGTAAAAATAATGAAAAAAAAAAAAAAAAAAGACAGATTCATCCACAAATTTGCTATTTCTATCCAAACCTTCTCCCATGAACTGCACCAATCTGCAGAATCAGAAGCTATTATCCCCGATAAGCTTCTCCTCACTTTAAACTTTAGGTTGACTCTTAAAGTGAAAAAGATCTGATCTTTCGATCTGATAGTCCATAGTGAGTGAGGTAGTTCTCGTTAACAAAACATCAGCCCTCAACTCCAAGAAGTTGTACTGGAAAGAACGCTTCAAACTTCAGGGAGTGACTGAGTGAAGTTAACGACACTTTCAGATGGCACCGTGTTCACCACTAAGAAATCTCAGAACTCAGAAAAAAAATGATATGGTATATATCGTAGTATAGTCATTATAAAGTATAAATTTCTCAGCCACAATAATCTAAATTGGCTTTTCTCACAGTGTGGAGGGTACCTGGTTACTGAGGCTGACGGTGATCTTGCTGAATGACACAGAGTGTGGACAGTCTGCTCTGAGGAACACCTGCAGCTGAATGGGCTGGTCCACATGGAAGCTGGGAGACAGGAACCTGGCTTTGCATTGGACTGATGTGAGAGAAAGAAAATTATAGCATGAAATACTGATCAAAAGTCTTGACTTTCCTTATCTTTGACTTACAGGGAGCCAGACCTATAGCTAGGCTCAAAATTATTCATACCTCTTAAAACGTTAGGCCTCTGGTAATCCTTTAAATTTACCAACATTTTTCTTGTGACTATAAGTAACATCAATATTTTAGAGTGGCCCAGCCAGAGTCCCAATAGGAATCCAACAGAAAACTGGAGGACGGAGCCAAAGGTTAGGAGGCCTTCCAACCTCAAGCACTTAGAACTTGGTCATAAACACCAGTAAAACAGGCAAAAACTTGGAGAGCAAAGTCACCAGACTGCCAATTCATAGACCCCTCCAGATCATTAAATTCAGGTATCCTAAGCCCGGCCACAGTCACAGACACATGTAGAATGCTTCTCCTAACAACTGTGAAACAATGGGTGGCTCACAATGGATTCCAGTGTGGTACCATGATAGGATGCCACCTGAGTGGTGTAACAAAGTAGAAATGACTCAGCCATGAAGTGGTATACCAGATAGAATCACAGAGTGGGGTTAGTGGATGCTGAGGAGCAAGAAGCACAAAAGTTGACAGCTTGCTAGAGTTGATAGCTACAGACCTTCAAACTTCATCTGGCCTTCAGCTTAGCTCAAGAACAGCAGGTAGAGCTTTATGCAGCGTGTTTCCATGGCTGCACAGCTGCATCAAAGCCCTATACCACCCATTGTGATGCAAAGTGTTGGAAGAATATGTGTAAACCCTACCGCTATATGAGTCCAGAGCAATAAAGATCTGTTCTGTGAAAAGATGGGAATATATTTACCTAAACCATAAGTTAGTTGTTAATTTTGAGGTGTTTTTGAGTCATCAAAGGAGAAGCAAGTTGGTAAAGAATCCTTTTCTAGCATTATTTTAATGTTCAGGATTATTTACCTGATTCAGTAAAGTCATTGTTACAGTTTTTAATCATAAAACTGGACATTTCCAGAGTTTTTGGTCCATTTTCTCTCATTTTAAAAGTATGAACACTACAGTTCCCAAGGAATTTAGCTCTAAAGCTTTGAAGACCAGACACCATAAAGTCGCTGTTTAATTTTATGCAGCTGTTCAAAATAAACCACGTGTGTTTACTAACTGAATGGGATGTAGTCCTGCATTTCCACTGTCAGTTCATTTGATCCAGACAAAGCCATGCGGTCGGTCCACAGTGACCTGGCGGCGCTGACGGAGGACGGTTCACATTCAGACTCCGCCTCTGGGATCTCGTTCTGAAAACATTAGGACAAATTATGAACATCGGTGTGCATTGTGGGAAACTCATGATCAGTTAGCAACTGGCAAAGTTATTCTAATATAGGAGGTTCTGGATGATCCTCTTTGGTTTTGGGTCTGAACAATCTTGCTACCTACCATTAAGACCTTAAAGAGGTTCTTCTCTATCCTTAACTTTTGCTCCTCTTTCAGTGTAGAAGCTGAGGGACAAAATGGAAGCAGGCAAACTGAGGTCTTAGGCTTGGGTTTCAGTACAACTTTCCAACATTATCTCTAAGTGTCCTGCTGGTACCTCTGCCCAGAAGCTCCATGCAGTAGATGATGTAGTCTTTGACACTAGCCATCAGATAAGCACAGTGCAGAGCTGTGGTCAATATGGCCGTCAGCAGAGGCCACCAGCGTTCTGTTCGATAATCACACATCACGTAGTCCAGCAGCCTGATTGAACACAAACACAGACCATGTAGCAAGTTCTTACTGACAAACTAACGGTGGAATAAATGCAGCAAGGGGCTCACTTTAAGGCTTTGGTGTAGTCTTTTGCATGGTAATACTCCTCTCCCATCTGCACCACTGCAAAGGAGAAAACACAAAAGCTTAGACACAGAGGGTCTAAAGGAGGAGTCATGGAGTGTGCATGTTAAGAAGTAGAAAGGCAGCGATTTGAAAGTTTGGGCCGATATCGATATCCGATATTAACATGGCTGTTATGGCAAGTGCTGGACAATATGGCTTAAGAATAAAATCTCCGATTTTTTTATACCAAATTCGATTTCCGCTTTTAAATAATTTTTTCCCCTCACTTGTTTTCTTAAAAAAAGATACAAATGACAGAAAACATCTTAAAAACAGGCTTTTATTTCAATCATTCCTTCTGTGAGCTGACATGAATTCAGAGTTGAAATACATAGAAGCTGTAAAACACGCTTGCCAAAAAGATGGTAGTCCTTGAGTGTGCTAACATCATTCTGAATAATGGAAACCCAAGGAGTGTACTGGTGGAAAAAAAAATAAAAATCCAGATTTTCCAAAGTCACAATCTTCAAAAACAGAAAATTTGATTACATGATTAAATCAATTTATCACCTAGCCCTAGTTATGGGCGATAACCGATATTTATCTCTCAACTTTGTTGTTTGGTTACATTAGTATGAGGGATGCACCGATATAAAAATTTGGGCCAATATTGACATCAGACATTATTATTGCAGTTATGGTCAATAACCAATATTACATATATTTCACTACCCTTTCCAAACCTTGAAAAAAATGATCACCTCGCTGACTTCACCACTGCTTCTCTGCTTCAGTTAAACTCCCCACAATCCTGCATCACCATCACTGTCACATGCCCAAAGAAATACCACATGACCTCCACTCCCCGTCCAGAAACAAACGGCAACAAGATGGAAATAAATATCGGCTGTTCATAGCGGCAGAGTTTTATTTATCGGTCCGATACCGATGTTAGTGTTGCTATATTGTGCATCCCTATTAGGAAGGAAACATGGAAGTCTGAATGGAGAAAAGATAAACACTTACTGAGGTGACTCTTCATTCGAGGGCACTTGTACTTCTTAAACTGGGCCACAGCATTACTGAGAAGTGCTATTATCAGCTCCTGTGAAGGCAGACGCAGACAGAGGGTTTCATTCTACCAGACAGTAGCAGCAGGAGGTATTTACAACCTTTCTTCAACTCAAAGGCCACCAGAAGGACTGGACTTCAGAACACATACTGCAGGAAACGGTTATGCTTGCCATCATCCATTGGGTTTTGCATTGACTGAAAGGGGTGGTGACATCACTGTATAAACTATTTCATGTAGTTAATATTGATGCATATGTTCATTCTCCAAAGAATTTCATGAAAAAAAAAAAATAATGTCACCTTTTTGTAGGGGGTTGTTTTGGCAGGCCGGATTTCCTTTCTTGGTAAAAGGGTTGAGTACAGTAATGATATGTGGCTCTACCTAGTTGACTTCACTTTGATTAGCAACAATCATATTTGGGAAACTCTTCAGTAAAATGCACTGAACATCGTCTTAAATTGATGTTAAAATTGCATGGTACTTCTCCATAAATGAACTTCAGTCACTCTTCTCTGGTTCTCTCATCCTTTGGGAGTAAAGTGGAAACTTCCAGCTGTTTTTGAGCTCCCTCGGACAGAACAGCTCCACTTTTTAGTAGCCATCCTCTTCTCAAGTGGAGTAGCCAGACATGCTAGTGCCACTTAGCCCTTAAATGAGCCGGTGTATCAGCTGGAGGGAGGAGGGAAGGTGTTTGCTTGATGGTGTGCACTAATTGGAGAATATGAATTAGGTAGAAAAATAAACTGTTCTCTGATTCATTCGTTTTTGAGCAAAGAAACAAAACTGACCGTCTATGAGCAGGACTTTTGATACCAACTCTTGACATTCATTGACGTAGCCTCATCAGTGCACAGCAGATCATATTATACTTCTAAAACCACATTTGTTGTCATGACCCCTTTAAGGTTGTCACCCATTTTAAGTTTGCTGTTTAAGAAGTTTTGCTGTGTAAGAAGTTTTGCAGACTGTTTTACTTTTTCTTCTGCTTATTTATTATATTTCAGCAAGTGTTCTGCAGTTGACTTCAAATACTTCAGCAATTTTCAGCAAAAAAGATTCAGTTTATAGCAGGGGTGACCAAACATTTTGTTACATGGGCCAAAATCTTCAACTCAAGCATACTCATGGGCCAAAATACAAAACATTTTTTAAACTTTTAAATCACAAAGTTTTACTGGGAAGTTTTTTTCCTGCTCAACAATAAACTAAGCATGAAATATTTATAAATTAGTCAGATTTTTATCTAGGAAAGAAATGTGTAAATCATTGTAGATCCAAAACTTCAAAAAGGGTTTCGCATGTTTTCCTTCTTGAAAGAAAGGCAGCCACTTTACTCATTTATTTTCAGCTCAATTGAAGAAAACTGAAAAGGATTTAGTCAATTTTCATCAACAAAAACATAATTTTAAATCACTCTTTATTTGAAAACATTTTAAGAATTTAAATAAAAGTCTAATTAATGTCTATGCAGATTTGGGTGCACCACAATCTGCTTTAGTATATTAGTCAATGGACAGATGTGGTCCTATCTGGCATGAAATTAAAGGGAAAGCAGAAAGCTTGATTATTAAAAGATGAATATTTTGTGTTGTATCTGAGATTTTGTGAGAAGATTTTAATTTATGAGTCATAGTTTTGCCCTATTTGGAAAGAAAAAGTCTCCATCTGCATCAACCACCTGCACTGGTGGGACTAATTTATATAATTCAGAAGCCGCACAAAATCAGTCCAGGGGCCGCACTTTGGACACCTCTGACTTACAGCATTCACACCACATTTTTGCAGGAAATGCAACCTTTTTCTAGTTCTATGCAGAATTATAATTTACAGCTGTGGTTAAAAGAAAACACACCCCCTTTTACATTCTGGGGTTTTACACATGCAGTAGTTTTGGGGGGTTTTGGTAACAGTTTATTAATGAACTCAAATAATTTCACTTCACCTTTGTTTCATAAATGTTGCTGTGGATTGAGTGCCATTTGTTTTTTAAACTTGGGGTTAGATGCAATCTGTTTAGAGCCTGATGATTTCTACGTTAAAGCTAACGAATAGCTTGTGCAAATAGTTATTATCATGACTATGACTTATGCTCATGGAGCATGAAGAACACCTTCCACAAAGAAATATTCCAGAGGTATTTTCTTACAGAGTGAGGGACTTCTGTCTCCTTAATCTGCAGAGCCAGGATCCCCAGCTTCTCCTTCTCTGGATCAGTTGGATCAATACCTGAAAATAACAACAGTGTGAGTTTAGAAAGCCTTTAATTCAAACTCTGTGTTAGCTTCTTAATCAGGTGAATAACTGATTTATACTTTTTTTAATTGTATGAGGACCTTCAAAGTGATCTGGAGCAACAGTTTTTTTTAGACTGGCTGAAAAGCTTTCAAAGTTTTCAATTCAGTTCAAAAATACATTATTCATCCCAAAGACAATTTAAATGTTGTTGTAACTCATATCCTAGAATCTTCAGAGAATCATTGTAGATGGTGATGCTGTGGGCAGAAAGGATCTTAGACAGCAGTCAGTCTTGCAACATATCTGAACAGACCTCTGACTGAAGCCGTTTGCTGTAAAACAGTCATGCTAACAGCTCAATATCTGGGTAGGAGAGACGATATTCCTCAGTAACATGTCCTGGATGACACCATCAGTTGTTAGCAAGCACCGCTACTCCACCTCATTTGCTTTTGCCGTTCCTCTTTAAATCTCTGGCCGTATGGTCGGAATGCCAGGCACAGAGACGTTAGAGACATAATCCTTGCTCAAGATGGTTTGAACTTCCTCCTTCTCTCTCTGCATCCATGAAGCCTCCTTTTCAACTCCTCTGGGATTTGGGGTCATAGTTCAAGTCTTATTTGAGCTTTTGAGATGTTCATCAGCTACTCCCAGTTGTAAAAACAATACCTTGTTTAGGGCTGTACGATATTAGAAAATCTTGCGATGGTGATAATATTGGTTAATACTGCGATGACGATGTTAGGTGTGATGTATGCCTGTTTTCTTCTTTAATGTCTTTCTAATCTGTGCTTTTTACTCTATATAACCTTTAGCATTTTTGGCAATGTCATTTGTGTCTTGTGTGAGGCTTTTGCTGCTGTGTGACTACGTCCTACTGGCTAAATATTGCATTAACATAAAAAATACAACTTCAGAACTAGTAAATATATTAGCCAACAGTTCTGCACCCCAAAACAGTCCGCTGCGATATGAATATTATGCACGCTGATATTGCAATGGCGATATAATCGCGATATATTGTGCAGCCCTAACCTTGTTGCCACGGTTACACATCATAACAACTGTCTAACAGAAAAAAACCAAGAGCAAAAATCTTTCCAGCTGCAGCATCCAGAACTAGAGGGAATAATAGTCTAAACATTCAATGACTCAAGCAAAAAACTAATGAACAAAAGTCTAGAAAAAGAACAAATCAGAACTAAAGTATCACAGCTGCTCCAACATGCTGCCAACATGAGCGATGCCATCTTAGAAAAAAATTCTTAAAAAATTCTTCAACATTTCACTGACAGATCATCTTAGACAGAAAGGCTCTATGTGCGAGTGCAAATGAATCTGTGTAGATAGGACATGTGGGGGCATTTTAGATTTAGTGATGCTGCTTTATAGTCTAGATCTGATCTAGCTCTACTTCAGCTCTAGTTGTTTAGTTGTTCAGGCTAAAAAAAAAAAGCATACTCTGGTGTCCTTGTCTCCAAGGTCTCTGGCCATAGAAGTCCAGTCCTCCACTTTGGGTGTCCAGTGGGTCAGGGGAAGGATAGGTCACCCCAGCCTGGAGAAACAAACATTGAAACCCTTCCTCAAGGTGGACTTAAACAATCCAGATATACTAACATGCAGAGTACAGTTTGCAGCAAACTGCAGGGAGACTGTTGAGAGCACAGGATATGCTTAACCTGACAGAGCTGCTGGGCCATCTGCTTCCTGTCCTGGCTGTAACAAGCAGCCTGCTGGTAGTAGAAACCTGGGTTCTGAGTCTGGATGGCAGTCAGACCCAACTTGATCGCCTCATCGAACAGCTCGCCAAAAGACTGGAACCTGGTAGAGAGCAAAACCACCATCTGAGGCCCTGATACACAACCCCTGCCTGTTCATGGCACCCATCTGGCTTCTGAACTGATCATATCTATGACTCTGATAACAGTAGATGGTCCACACACACACTGCACCTTTATGACCTCATTATGGTTGGAGAAAAAAAAAAAAAAAAAAACTTTGTGTTTTTCATCCATTCACACACACTCACACAAGGCTTTGCAATACTTACCTGCATGATAGAAATACAGAGGTTTGTTTTTTCCTTTTAGAATATTTGGGGCAGAAAACGGGTACAGAGTTTTGATCTAACATAGTTCAACACACTGTAGAGAGGGAATTTCATCATAATGGTGTTTTTAGCACAAAACACTTCTTTGTACAAATTATTAAAGAACCACTGTAAAAGAAACATGAAAAAATAAAATGATGCAATGAAGATACAGAAGTCACCATCTGGATTTGACCAAACAGGTATGAGCCTCCTACTGGATAGTTACTGCATGGACAACTGTCTTCCAGCTGGCAACAAGTTATTTAACCCCAGCTGATGCAATGAGGAGCTTCTCATTTCTTAAGCAACCATGTGGAAAGACACATCCTGTGGTCGTGGAAAGGATGTTAGTCTGTTTAAGGAGGGTGAAATCATTTGCAACAAGCAGAGAAAACATTTAAGAAGATGCAGAAGCTACTAAAATTGGGTTATGAATTGTCCAATTGGGTTAAGAACTGTCCAACGCATTATTGTGAAGATACTGAATGATCCACCTATTCCATCAATTGATTGTTTCTTCTTTGATGACTCGGGGATATTCCAAGATGACAATGCCAGGATTCATTGGGGCTGAAATTCTGAACAAACGTTCAGGGAGCAGGAGGCATCATTTTAACTCATGGATCAGCCTCCAGAGTTCAGACCTTAACCCCACTGAGAATCTTTGGGATGTTCTGGAGATGGCTCTGCACAGTGGTCTGACTCTCCCATCATCAATACAAGATCTTGGTGAAAAATTAATGCAACACTAGATGGAAATAAATCTTGTGACACTGACACTGTTTTCTCACTGGAAACAATGCCACCAAATGCTGAAGGAAGTCAAATGAAAAATTTGCCTGAGTGATGTTTTTTTTGGTGGTGACTTAAGGCAGTGACCAGGCAGTATAGAAGAAGGAATAAACTGCACTTATCAGTGATAGTGAGTTTCTAGCTTAGTATCAGATATTAAAGCACATTTCTTTTTTTTGTTTTTTTTTTTTTTTAAAGGTTTTATTGGCACTAGGGGCCGTTATTCATTAGTAGCTTGACAGGAAAAAGGGCAGAGAGAGAAGGGGAAGGCATGCAGGCCTTGAGGACTGTAGCCTCTGTGTATGGTCCACTTGCTCTACCATATACAGACGCAGATAGATGAATGGAACTTTTAGACAATGACTAAAGGAAAAAAGCCTGGAAATAAAACTATTTTCCCATTCCATACATCCATACTCATTCACACCTAAAAAAAAGTACTTCAGTGACACATTTTCCTGATATAGTTTTAATCTTGTATGTATATCATACTGTCACCAGGTTCTAAAATGAGGCAACTACTTCAGATGTCCAAAAGCATGAAGCATATTACATTGTTATTAATTATTAAAAAAGAAAACTATGAGGTGAAATAGAAAAATCCTAAATACAGTGTACATGTTTCCATATCCTGATGGTGCCTTAGCTTCCACAATATACACATTGTGTTCAAGTGCAGTGTGTGTGTATCTCACTGTTTGGACATCCATGCAGAGTGCTCGAAGGCCAGCTCAGCGCAGCCGATCTTCTTTTTGCACAGGTCGATGTGCTTCCTGAACTGAGCTATAGCATCTAGAGGAGTGTTATGCTGGAAACACAGGCGGCAGATCTGCAGAGATAGAGAAACATGAAACACAAAGGGCTTCCAGTCATGAATTATTGATACTGAACTGGTCCAATCAGAAACAATGAGTAAAACCTTGTCCATCCCCTATGAAGGACACAGATGAAGAAGGGAGTAAAGCAGGGTGTCCAAACTTTTTGCATCATGGGCCAAAATCGCTAAGTTGAAAGCACTCAGGGGCCACAATTTATTTTTATTATTTTCAGTTAAAAATGCTAAATAATTTTATTGGGAATTCTCTTCTTTTTACCTGCTCAGCAACAAATTAACATGTATTTAATTAAAAAGGTCTGAAAAAGGGTCTCAGAGTTGTACAGTTTCCTAACTTGTTGGTCAAGATATCATCTTTAGTTTATTCCCCGAAACAACAATGAGAAATGTCTTTGAAAACCCTTGACTGCATTTAGCCCATTTTAATTATTGGGTGTGACTAAGACTGTTTTTGTGGAAAAAGTCACTGGAGATTTGTGGTCCTACTTAGTATGACATTAAAATGAAAGCAAAAAACAAAACAAAAAACCCACTTGTTTTGTACCTATAATTTTCCGTTTAAGATATAAATTTGTCAATAAAAATCTCATACAAAGAAAAACACAAAAAGTCTCCATCTGCATCAGCTCCATTTACTGGAGTACCATTTAAACCCTTCCCAAACTGCATCCAGGGGCCACACAAAACTGCCGCAAATGGCCCCCAGGCTGCACTTTGGACACCACTGGAGTAAAGTGAAACACCTATCAACAGACTGTTTCCAGTTGAACTTTGATCACCACTGAGGAGGTAACCTGGAAATAATGTTTTTCTAATCCTAGAACCAATCACAAGTCTTCTATCACCATGCAGTGTTTTGACTGAGAATAATAACCAGTTGCTATAGAAACAATGTTACACTATCTTTTTCAACCATATGCAGCACTGACTCTCAGGCAGTTAAATGATCCCTCTACTGCAATGCCCCGTGTTTTTCCATCAGATTCTGATTCCCAGATTAGCAGGAATAATGTACCTTATAGTTGATAAATCCTGCCATGGTCTTGATCTCCAGCATGTTGGTCTCATGTGCTCTGAGCTCATGCACAAGACTGTATGCAGCTCTGTAGTACCTACAGCCACAAGGAGGAACTGGTCAGTGCAAGCTAACAGCTCTCAGCATCTTTGAGTCGCATCGTTATTACACGACTAAGCAAACGATCACTAATGTTCTGTTCTATGAAATGACAATGATTTAAAGAAGACTGATCAACCACGCCAAGTGAAAGATAAAGGATCAGCTACCATCACACACCAGGTGGTGTAGAACTTAAAACATCTGTGATTTTTCAACATCACTACTGTGCTTTAGGGGCTTTTTTTTTTAAAGTTTTTTTTTCCCCTTAAAAAGCAGAAATATGAACAATGTCATGAATTAGACCTACTTGAGAGCATTCTGGGTGTCCTGTTTCAATTCACTGAGGAACGCCATTTTAAACTGGTGTCTGACAAACAGCAGCTGCCATGAGCAAGACAAGGAGAAAACACAGAGAGGGGTTGGAAAAAGGATGTTAATGTTACATGTGGACAATAACTGTTCACTTTATCGGTTAAAATAACCTGAAAACCACATTTCATTTTATTTCCACTTCAGCATGAGGCACTACTCTGTGACTGTTTATCCAGGGTTTCTCCACATTAGACTAAACTCAGTTTTCCAGTTCTCAGTCCTTCATGTTCATTTCAAAGTATTAAACACTGTTCACTATGAATATATGGCAGATGCTTCTACAGTGGACTGGATTTATATAGAAATGCTGGAAAATTCAGAGGGAGGGAGATAGAGAGAGAGAGAGAGAGAGAAAAAGAAACAATACAGTATTTCAACAACAATAAAAGGAATAAAGTTAGGAGTCATCAATGTTCTTCCCTACTTGTACTTTCTTTATTCACACTTATTGAGACCTGAAAAATAAAATCCCATCCTTTTCCAGGCTGCAATTGAACCCTATCTATCACAAAAAATCCTGGGAAGTTTGTGGTTGTAACGTGACAAAACAGGAAAAAGTTTTAGAGGAGTGTGAAAACTGGAAGGCCCTGGCAGGACTTCTTACCTGGTGGGTTGTCTTGTTGAGGAATTCTTTATGGGATTTGACCCGACGGATCTCCGTGTAGTAGTACGTCTGAGCGTGTTCATAGAAGGCATTCTCCAACCTTAAAGGTGACATCAGCAAAACAGGATCCTCAGCTCACATTCCTACTAAGGAATCCCCCCCAAGTTGTAGTGACTTCCTGTACCTTATGATGTAACCCACTAAGTGGTCGGTGTGAGGCAGAACAAAAAGACTCTTGCCAGAGAGATCACAGGAGCTACACAGAGCTGAAGCTCTCTCCGACGCCACCAGGTCCTCTCCTGTGCACACATGGGGTGGACAATGTATGATTTAGACAACAGAAATGACACTGGAATGCTGGGAAAATCTGTAAATAATCAGCTTCACACAGATACAGCACCCTGCAAAGGTGTTCATACCCCTGATCCTTCCACTTTCCAATCATACACTACCTTCTGTAGGTTTCTTACACGAAAACCCAATGAATACACATAAGTTTGTGGTTAAAAAAAAATGTGAAAAAAGTTTAAAGGGTGTGTTTACTTTTGCAATATACATAATTTTATGAGGCAGAAGCTTTACCTGGAGGTAGAGGAGTTTTCTTTTGGATTAAAACCACCGCTACTTTGGTGTTTCTGCCCTGCAGACTGGTCCTAAAGGCAAACAGAACCACTGTCGTTAGCTATTCACACAGCTAAGCTAACTTATACTGCATGTCAGCATGAATCACACTGTTAGCACTATTACTGTGCTTAGTTTACAATTAGGGCTGAAACAATTAATCAGATTAATCGTGATGAATCAATTATTGAAATAATCATTAACTAATGTAGGAATCGTTAATTAATCGTTAATTAAAACATACAGACTCAAAAAAACAGGTCAGTTGCTGAAAGAAAACACTCAGAGCAATAATGAAACCAAAACTGTACAAACAATACATTTTGCATTTAAGATTTTAAAAAAAGCATTATCTGTTACTATGTTCTATCCAGAGCTCGTCAAGTGTTCTAGTTTTAGCTTCACTGGGTTCAAATTCTGTAAAAAGAATCTCCAATTAAGTACATTTTGCTGTCCAATTATTAATCAGTAATCCAAAAAAACCCCCCAACAGATCAACAAGTCCTACACTGTATTGATGTGAAGTCAAGCAGAAAGGGCTGAGCTTTGAAATATTTTTTTAGCTGCAGATGCATCCTTTGCTATAAATGATCAAACATTCACTGAAGGAATGCTATTAAAAGGCAATAGAATGTTTACATTCTTATTTAAGAAAGGAATTGAATTGTTTATCTGCATCTTTTAATGTATTTCTAATATTGTATGAAAAGGATTAAATGAAAAATCTGTAGAATGTGTAAATTTTTTAATCGGATTAATCGATTAATTGTCAGAATAATCGCTAGATTAATCAATAACTAAATTAATAGCTAGTTGCAGATCTCCCAGGGGGATACCACACCTGACAATCTCCACTTTAGTTGCACATTCTGACTGTTTCTCTTTCCACTGTGGGTCATCCCAGTCCAGCTCATAGAATAGAACCACCAGAGCAGGGACCAGGTTCAGATGTTTATTCATCCAGCCGGTCTTCACAATGCCTTTTGGGATGTACCACTCGTACGACGTTCGCTGGGCACACAAGAGAAATATTTATGGTAACTCAAAAAAACAAACAAAAAAACAAAAAAACAAAAAAACAAAATTAAATTATTTTTTTGCTATTACTTTTGGCTGTTTCTAGATGTCAATGTAGTAATCAGCAAGTGTTAGTGATGTAGAGAGATTGTACATAAGCATGTAGTAATACTTTAGTAATACTTTTCCAATAGTCAATCCAATTTAAAAATACTTTATTCATCTCAAAGAGAAATTAAATGTTGTCGTAAGTCATTTCATCCAAGTATCTTTAAAGAGTTGTTGTGGATAGTGATTCGGTGGGCAGGAAGGGTCTCCAGTAGCAGTCAGTCTTGCAACAAATCTGTAGAGGCATCTGACTGAAGATTGTTACTGTATGATTCATGACGGTCAAGACATGCTAACAACTCAATTTCCAGGGAGGAGAGACGAAATTTCACAGTAACATGTCCTGGATGACATCATCAGTCGTTGGCAAGCACTTTGGGGTCATGGTTCAAGTATTGTTTGAGCTTTTGAGTGGCTAATCAGCTGCTCTGAGTTGTAAAAACAATACGTTGTTGCCATGGTTACGCATCATAACTGTCCAAAAGTAAAACAAGACTAAGCGCATAAATCCTTCCAGCTGCAGCATCCAGAACCAGAGAGAAGGGTAGTCCAAACATTCAATGACTCAAGCAAAAAAACTAATGAACAAAAGTCTAGAAAAAGAACAAATCAGAACTAAAGTATCAGAGCTGCTCCAATGTGCTGCCAGCATGAGCGGCGCTATTCTAGAAACATCTCTGTTTAATTCTATTTTGTTGTGTAGCCCACATCACAAATGTAACCTTGGTTACAAGCACCCAAAATTCAAAGACCATGTTTGGTCATGATCATGATCGGGTCAGCAGATCATGCTGACCCGATCATGCTGGGCCAGCAGAGCTCTGCATGTCACCCAACACATTCCTCAAGCCACTGCTCACCTTGGTGCGACATTTGGGATACTCATGATCTCCTGGGAGAACTTTGAAAGAGATGGGGACTCTATCAGCACGCCGGTTGGCACAAAAAGCATCCCAGATGGCTCGATGCACCGCGTTGTAGGTGACATCCAGACCGGTTAACGCTACGAATGCCATGGGCCGGCAGCATAGCTCTGGGGGGAGCTCCCACTGGGATCCTGCCATCACGATGCTTCAACAGGAAAACCTGAGGAGCAGCATAGCATTACAGACAGTCACTCACCTCACAAAAACACTAGATACATTCTTACATTTATCCGGTAAACAGGTATGTTGCAATCATCGAGTCTGCAACAAAGCTATTTTATTTGCTATTGTAGGATGAAGTTCTGAAGAGTTCAGATGATAACATAAACATACCCAGAATATCATACATTATCTCTTTTTATCATTCCTGTACATGACATAGCCAGGGGTTACTGGTAAAGTGTTGGTGCAATAACCCCATGCTTTATATAACTGAAGACAGTCAGCAAACAGATTGTTTTCAAACTATACTGGAAATAGCTACTGTTATGACATGAGTATGTACTCAATTAGCCTATTCAAAGGCCAGTTTCCATTCAAAATTGGAAGTCAGATATAGAGTAAGTTATGATTATTGAAAAACAATGTAATTTGAGTGCCTTTTTTGTTTTCAGGCAGAATATTATTCATTGCTATTTTAATGGAAAAATATCAGCTCCTGCATGAACTAATGTGAGTCTTTCACAGAATAAAGGAGCTGTTGCAAGTTCATTAATCCATATTAATTCTAACAGTAAACAGACACACGGACTATTACAGGTTGTTCGAAAAACGTTTCAAGGAAATACCTTAATCAAATTTTCAATTCATTCATTTTAAAATTAGTTACGTACTATTTAGATTTTTTTGCATACCTGCTATAAATACTCATATTTTCCTGCAGTTTAGTGGCTAACACAAAAATATGCATCTTCGACTGAAAAACTGTATTATCTGTAGTTAAATCAATGAAATACCGGAATGTAGCAGACAGATGAAAAAGTCCAATCGAACAGCAGTATAAGCAGTGTCTGAACAGGTGGTCACAAGACTCAAGAGGTTAGCGGAGCTCCGTAACTGCTAACAGTGACAGGTCTGTTTACCTATTCTACACTGAAGCCCAGCCCGGGTTCCACCAATTCATATAACAACGACATAGGACCCTACAGGACTGTCACAGAGAGGCTGACAGCGGGGATTTTAGATAATACAGCTAATCCAAAGGTGCAGAAGCTCAAATCAAAAGGCGAAAGCGGAACTAAGAATAACTAGGCTAGGCTAACGCTCATCGTGTTGTCATTCTGAATAAGAAAAGAAAATCTTTATCCTAAACGTCCACAAAAGTTCTGTGTATAGTAGAATACCTCATTGACATCCCTTTAGATTACCTGATGACAATACCGCAGCAGGCTCAAGCTGCACTTCATAGACTGAAACAGAGAAGCAAGCTAGCTAGCTGCTGGGCGAGGCCACTGAGCCTCAACGCACTTCTAACCGGAAGCTGTCCATCTCTCCTATCGGTTAATTCCTCTGCTGTTGATCAGCGTACAAGCTCATCACTAACTGTCCACCTCAACCAAACTGAAAATACCAGCAAATCTAGCCAGCAGCGGCAGCGACAACAACAACAAACTCTAGA
The DNA here is from genome assembly GCA_014839685.1 of Anableps anableps. NCBI lineage: Eukaryota > Metazoa > Chordata > Actinopteri > Cyprinodontiformes > Anablepidae > Anableps > Anableps anableps. Next base: position 3,597,850 of record CM026074.1, read on the forward strand.
GCTAGTTAGCTACCTCCGGTAAATTATTACTTCCGGTTCACCTTCTCAAAATAAAAGAGACAAACTGCACAAGGTTAGAAATTTTAAAAATGAAGGAAAGTTGTCTTATCGTTGCATTTGCACAAAAGCCCAACATTTATGCCAATATATTTTTTATTTAATTTGAGAAATTAAATTCATCTTGCATTGGTAATGATTTCTGTTTATTTTCTCACACTGTGTTGTGTGTTTTGTATTGTCAGATTGTTCATTATTTGTATCCGCTCAGTTAAATTGTACTTTGTTGTGAAGTGTGCCTTGTCATGCTGTTTTTTATTTGTCTTTAATAAAGGTGTATTTATTTTTTTAATGAAAGAAAGCTGTCGAGAAGTATGACTGTTAAAGTTTAAGAATAACTACAGAAATACACGAATAGCCTAATAAATTAATAACTGTGTCAAGAAGTCCACCAGAATATTAAAAGCATTAGATCAACTGAATAACTGATCAACAACTATATGAGGACCAAAAGGACCACAATTCACTAAATATTTAAATGACAACTTAATTGTATAATAAAATATTTAGATTCAAACCAAATTGCGTATTTATTATATCAAATTTAAAATATAAATGTTAAACATATGATTTCTGAAGAAAAACAATGTTTATTTAACAATTTAATTTACATTAATGGTCATGAGCTGCAGGTTATCATGAATTTATATTTGTTGTCATCCTTACACCAAGTCAGCTAACACTGCTCTGGTCATAATATGTTTGCAAAGGCTTGTTTTGCAGGTTAACCAATCAGATCCTAAGGATGTGAGGATGGTATGAACCACAGTAACAGTTTCAATTATTACATGGCACCCTGCAAGACCCAAACCAGAAAAAAATCTATTAAATCTGGTTGTATTACTTGTGGGAATAGTTTTACTATACCAAACTTTTTGTTTAAACTTACTTTACTTCAAAATAATATTTTGAAGTAACACTTTAGTACAATTTCTAGCTACTACCCACCTCCTTCACTGTATAAAAAAGTGTTCTCTATAAATAAAGTTCGACTGACTGAGAAGCTTTATGTTCTGAAAAAAAAAAAAAGATTTGGAAAAGAATGTTTTTTCTGCTAGAATTTGTTATTTTGTAATGATACTTATGTTTACCATTTTTTCATTATTTAAATTACCAGAATTTGAACCTCACTTTATCATTTTTCTCTCTGATTACATCATTAGTACAATTAAATCAGACAATATGATCAAACAGTTACTCAGTACTTGCCTGACCTTTTTACAAAACACTATTTTACTCTTACTTCGTCATTTCTTGGACAGCTACTTTTTACTTATACTTGAGTAAAAATATATTAAAGTACTGCTACTTGAATTCAATTTTTAGCTACTTTCCCCACCTCTGGTCATAATGTTATGTCTAAGTGGGGTAAAATATAACCTGAAAAGTGCATTACAATTTTTGCTTTGGGAAATTTATTGATCTATCATTAAATTAATTCACTCATTGAAATGTTGTGTGAAAATAATTTCTTCTGAAAGCTCAGTCAGATGTTTATCTTTGTGACAAAAAGATAATATCAAGTGGAAAAAACAATAAAGTACTTTAATATTCCTAATAATACCAAAAAAATTAAATGTCATTTTTTGTATTTATATCTATTATTATTATTATTATTATTATTATTATTATTATTATTATTATTATTATTATTATTATTATTATTATTAATAATTTATTAATTTATTAATTTATTTTAAAAAGATACACTTTCTTTGTTCTAATTAAACTGTCAACAAAAATAAATGAATAAAACAATTCTGTGCACGCTGTCTATTACAGGTCCAAAGACAGATACATTAACAAAGTAATGGAAGGCCATCAGTGGCCATGGTCAGTCAGATTAATAATGTTTCTGGCTCCAGCCACAGGAACCATGTGGGACTCTGAGCAGAATAAAACAAGCATGTCTCTATCATGTCCTTAGCTTTCCCTGTGGTACCAGATCCACTCTCCAGAGACAAGTCCTAAACAAATAGCACAAAAACTGGAGTTTCCAGACTCAGTTTATCCCTCTCCCCTGGGGATTACTGATTTCCATGGCACTCACCACACTGATCTGTTTGTCCTTCTGTTGAGAGGGTCAACAGGAGTACAGTTTGTACTCTACATTACAGAAGTGCTCTGTTACACCCGAGCGAGTACACATCTGGTCAAGAAAACTTTGTAAAGGATGAACTTCCTCAGGATACTGGAGTGCATGGGAACCCCTCCATGAGTCCTCACCCTGTTTTATGGGGTGTACTTTAAAATTTTGTGACAAGCTGTGTTACATCTTGGCATGACAGCTGCTGTCTGACTGATAGGACAGTTTAAAGTAGTATCGCCATTTTTGAAGAGCCTTCTTCACTGTTAGAGATCACTCTCAGACCTACTCTCCCTGTTAAATGTCTTCCCAACACAATGGAAATGTCAATCCAGTGGATCAAGAAAATCCTCAGTTCCACTAAGTGGAATCCAGAGTAACATGCATGTTGTTCTCATTCCTGTGCGATTTCACAATACAGCTTAGATGCAGAGTGATATTAAATATGAAATAGTAAATTGCCTGCATTTGTTCTGCTCTAACTCCTCGCTGGTTCCTCCCATTACTTCCCCATTAAACCCTGCTGTCTTTTTGCATCTGAATTCCTGTGGTTTTGTTCTGCTCTGGCTCCCTGTGTTTCCCGTGGTTTTTGTAAGTTTTTGTTCTTCATTGTTTCATTAACTTACCAAATCTACTCGCTGCCTCTGTCTCTCTGCATTTGGGTCCACCATCACCACACCATATCTTGACACTCGAAATCTTACCCTTCAACACCCCCCTTTGTTGATGAAAATAAATGAGTGGGAGGGGCTCAAAATCTTGCTGAGTTCTTTTTTAATTACTTATTGATTCGTTTTTTAAAATTACTTATTTAATCCTTCTTCAATAATTGAATGAATTAATTAAATCTTTTACAAAAATTGTACAAAAAACATATTTATGCACATCCTAACAACATAACCACTTTAAGCTTTTAATTTTTGTACCAGATTTTAATATACTTATTTTATAAACTGTATTCCTCTCCACCAGTGTTACAATAAAAATTTCCATGGCATTCACCACACTCACCATCCAGCCTGCAATGAATCTTAGAATAGGGTGGGTTGCAAAAGATACACCAGATCCGTCTTTTAAATCCAGGAAAACAAGGACGCATTTGTGAGCTGCCTTTGAAGGAGCCTTCGAATCCAGACAGCCTTCATTGCATCGCTGTGACTTCAGATGTTGCTTTTGAAAGATGCAGCCCTTGAATTTGGACACACTTCAGTTTCTTCTTCTTCTACTCTCCAGTTTGCATACTTGATGTTACTTTAACTGTTAATGTTATGTTTTCTTTCAGTTTTTTTTTTTCTCCATAGACGCTGATCTGGCGTTCTGTTTGGCTGTGATACCTTCATGGAGGGGGGCATGGGCTGAGCTAATGCTGCCATCAACTAATCGTTCTCCCTCTTCTATTAACTTTTTACTTTCATGAACATAGAAAATACTCCTACATCAGTTCTTCTGTTTCTTTTTTGTGTCTCTGCTCTGTCTTCTCAAACCCTCAGTCGGTCCTGGCTGCTGTACTGAGCCTGGTTCTGGTTCCTCTACTGGAGGTTTCTTTTTGTTAAAGGTGAGTTTTTCCTCGACTCGATGCAATCTGCTGGGTTTCCTTAGACAGAAACTTTTAAAAACTAATTTGAATAATAAACTGAGCTTACTGTACTGTTTGATAACCAGGATCAATTGGAATGTTTGTGTGATTGAATTGAAATGACTTTTTTTGTAAAGTGCCTCATTTGTTGTGAATTGGAGCTATAGAAATAAACTGAATTAAATTGAACTGATAAGAACTTGCTTTTTATATACAAACGCAATATTTAGCCAGTTGGACAAAGTCTCACACAGGACACAGATGATCTTGCCCAAAATGCTAAAAGTCACAGAGCGACAAAAACACAGATGAGAAGCAGAGTAAAGAAGAAAATATGACATTGGCATCGCAAGATTTTCTAATATCGTGCAGCCCTAGTAACTACCCATGCATCCGAGGAAAGAACATGTCAGTTCCATGCAGAAAGGCCCTGAGTTGAACCAGCAGCATTCTAAGCTGGGTGCCAACATGCAGCTAACATCATGCTATAAAACTCTTTTTGACCCTTAAGAAATAAATTGCAGCAGAAAACCTGCAAGAAATATAAACAGAAGGTTTGCTGACATTTTACTATAAGTTACTGTTAGGATCTTAAGTTCACAAGCAATGAAACTTTCAGATGATATTGAGTTTACAGCACTAATTATTATAGCCAGTGGTTAATATTCCTATAATAATTCTCACAGGACTGTTTTGAAATCTCTAGGAAACATTCAGGTATTACATTCAAAGATTCACAAGGATCATGTTAATAAAGCCAACTTGGCAATGACTCTGATGTGTATGGGGTGCTGTTTGTAAAGTCACACAGGAAAAAATAATCAGCAATATTTATGGTGAAATATGACTGAAAAATGAACACCCATTTTTTTCTCTATTACAGGCTAAATAAACCAAAAATATTGTTGTTAATTTTTTATAGTGTAACTTTACAAACGGCACCCCATTTATGAGCAAATCAATTAATTACCTTCTCTTTTCTATGCAGGAGTGAAGCCCTCAGCAGCTGAGGGGAGGGGGCAGTCTATTTATAAAAACCCAGACCGCAGCATATTTGAAGCGAAGCTGCAGCCTTGCTGACTCTGTCTGGATTCACAGATCTACAGCGTGAGTAGCCCGGAGCACACATCCCGATGCCTCCCAGCTTCCTCTGTCCTCCCCAGCAGACACACAGCCGCAGCTCCCTGCCTCCGTGCAGGAGGAGGCTGCAGCCATGGGCAGCATCCCTGCAGTGGAGAGGAGGGGAGCGGCCAGGGTCCCTGCCTGAGTGACAGGTAACCAGCTGCATCTCTGTTCTCCAAGCTGATAAACTGATTCATCAAGTGATTAACCTTCACTGAGGTTGGTGCTTCTTCAGAGGAGCCGCGGCCCGGCTCATAGCCCTGGTTATGGGGGAGTCGGCACCGGGTGGGGTGATGATGCGGTGAAAAGGTGATGGTGGAAGGCTGGAATGACTTGTGACGGGTCGCTTTTTATGGATACCTAAGGAGCAAGTAAACCCCGCTTCAGACTCCATTCAGAATGATCCCAACCCGGTGTTTGCTGCCACTGCGCTGTGCTTGTTTCATTATCTGAGACCAAAGTCGTTACAGGACGTACTGATCTGACTGTTGGATTCGGCTTTGTTTATATCTGATCAACTCAGCACAAAATCCTCTTCCAATCATTTGCTTCTGGCTGTTGTAATGTTTAATGGCTGCTTGAAGAACAGTCACTATAACAAGTATTCAGTGGATGTCAGAAATGAGCACGTGTTTTATAGAACAGTTTGTTTCCAACCGCTGACAGCAAATCTGCAAAATGGATGCTAATCATGCATTAGATTATATTATCAGTGGTGGGACTCGATTAACATTTTTAATCCAGTTAACTGCAGGGTCTGTAATTAATTAATCACAATTAATCGCATTTTATTGGAAACCGTATATCGACAAAATAAACATTTTAAATTCAAAAACATTTTTGCTGCTAAATTATTGAATAAATAGACATATGAGCCCAACAACAAATATAGTTATTGTTTTATTCTGTTAACCCAGCTCCTTTTAGCATAACTTGAATACAATAGTCTTTTCCAGCGTCCCATTATCGTTTTTTGAAGCAAAAATTAACCCCCATTGGGACCAGAGAAGCGGCTTTGTGGTCCATTGCTGTTGTTTACTTACGTTGCTTGTGCGTCAGATTTACGGTGTACTGTACCAGAAACGCAACAATGCAAAGGTTCTGGGGGGGGAAACCATTGTATGTATAAAAAATGTGATTAATTAAGTTTACAGAGCAGTTGTTTTTCTTTTCATACATAATGAGAGCAAGACAGAGTGCTTTACATCACATGAAACAGGAGTATTATAGACAAAAATGTTGGGTTTTTAGCCAAGAGAATTCACAGCAGATATATGTAACTTAATCTAGAAATAGAATATCTCCTATCCATCCAAGGTTAGGTCCACTAACTGTTCTGCTGACTGGACCTCTGACAGATTAAAGTAAGAAATGCATAGCTCTAGCTAGAAAATATAATTCATTGAGATTAAAATAATTATTGTTCTGTGTCAGAAATTTCTGCTATGACGAAATTCTTAGAATTTGAAGTAAACATTCAATTGAACCTATACATGGTTGACAATAAGATCTTAAAATGAACTCATTCTAACTTTAGGTTGGGTCTGTCACACCAGTAGTGTTGTTAGCAAATTACATTATTTGTTCTTTGGACTGAAAGCAGCATTGTGCTGTGCTCTTTGGTGATTTGTCCAAGACAACTGGTTCTGTTGAGCATGTCGATTATGTGACCATGAGCTGCTGATAAGAAGACTTCTTGGTATTTTGTTTGAGTAATGGGACTGTAGGCTAGCTACGTTATAGACAGAACACATTGTCTTTTTGTAGACTGATAAAAGTCCAGCTTTTTAACAATTTTTCCAGTTCAATTCAAAAATACTTTGTTGATCTCAGAGGGAAATTAAATGTTGTTGTAATTCATGTTATCAAAGTTTCTTCAAAAAGTTGTTGTAGATACTGATGGCTGTGTTGCACCCTTTTTCTCCTTCCATGCTACACCAGGTTCTTTTCTTTCCAGTTCCAAGACCCAACCAATAAAACCAGCAGTTATTACCTTGAGAAATAATGAGCACTGCAGTAAGTAGTAAGCTCAGATTTAATGCTGAAAGTAATCAAATATACAGTATATTCAGTTGGAACAGATACAGAGTGACATACACCATCTCAGCGCTGGGCTCCACTCAGCACATCTCAAGGGTGAGATCAAGTAAAGCAAAGAATGGAGCGCGAAATTCTGCTTTTATCTACGCCTCATTCTGCACCTTCACTAAGGGGTGTTGACAAGTTGTTTCAGTCCATCCATGACTATGTGTGACTGGAGCCAGTCTTATGTGTTGTCAATGAATATGGTTTTGTAAGCGTGCAGCAGTGTGCATGTAAGCAAGATTAAAAAAAATAGAGCAAGGACACAAAATCATACATTCATAACAGCTCTGAGTGGGGATGATCTCCTGAAGCGAATCTGAAGAAGCCTCTGACTGAAAACACTCTGTTGTTGTTTCACAGTCTGATGGAGAGGATACTCAGGATTGTTTCTAATGGTCTTCATTTTATGAAGAATCCTTCTTTGCATACTAATTTCCAGAGGCTCCACAGCATCCAGCTTGATAGCCAACATCTCACATTATGATCGATGGGAGAGATGGTTCTTTCTCTCTCTCTCCTTTTTTGCTGCTTTAAAAGGAGCATCTCAAGTCTCTGTTTTAGCCCCTCTTTAATTCCCATTTCCATCATTTTTATCATTTAACATTAGGAATAATATATCTACTGTCATGGTTTTATAGAGTTGTCACATGCAAAAACACTCTCAGGAAAGTTAAAGGTTTATTTACAAATAAGAAAGAATATATGTGGCAAGATGAATGTTCAGTGATCTGGGGTCTGGTGCAGGGTCTGAGGTTCTGAGAAGACAGATAGATGGTTAGATGATGGAGAGAACTGAAACGTTTTGACTCAAAGATGCTTACTGGTGAGTTGGATGATTTTCACCAGGGAGGGATTAAAGAGGTTTGGGAGGATGATGAGTTTATGGTGGTTATTTGCAGGATCCAGATGGTGAGGAAGACAGGATGGTTCAAGTGGGCATGGTGGAAGGTGGACAGGGTTCAATCTTCTGGGGAGGCATAAGGAAGAGGAGCCAGGGAGCTGCCAGTTAGGGATATGATGCCAGAGATCTTGTGGAAATCTTGCAGGTAGGTGTCTGAAGCCAGAGGTTTGAGCTGGAACAGGATCCAACTTCTCATCAACAGTAACCTGGGGTGGAGAGCACAGAAGTGAGTAATCTTCACACAGCGGAAACAAGTGACAAGGAAAACGCAGCAGTCTTGATGTTACCCCAAAGGTCAACACTCAGTCCTGAGGCTGATTGGCTGCACCTGCTGAACTACCCAGCCACCATGCTCCATAATGCCATCTGGAGGATGAAATAATGAACTGCAAAGAAATGAGCAAAAAAACTCCCAGACTCCAACATCTACAGTCAAACTACTTTACTGATCTGGCTCTATTATAGAACAGATTGTCTTTCACCTGCTGCCTTCAGTGTATGATATTAAAGTTCGTTTTAAATGTGAGAAATTTTATGTTGTTTTCCAGAAGTTAATTTCAGATACTGCTGGTATTTCTGCTCTAGTGAGAGCTTATTGAGAATGAAGGCTAGTATCCTTTATGGGGGTATTTGGCTGGATGATGGCCATTCTTTCAGAGTGCATATGAATATTTATTTTAGCAATAAAGGTAGACTGGGCTTTTATTATCAAAGTAGGGTCTTAGTTTATCAGCCAGGAGAAAAAATTGTTCAGGGTGTGTTCATGAATATTTTTGATTAAAAATTCTGCTTGTTTAGACTCGCTAGCAAGGAAAAACCCAAAACCCAGGAATATCCCAGCATGTTGTATGGTTGAGGTTTAGTCTGAAGTAATGTGGAAACACAATTGTGTTCACAATGATGAGGAAATACTAGAGATAGACGTGGAAACTCCTATACAGACAAATTCAGTAAACTAGAATATTATTAAAAATATTAATTTTAGTAACTTCATCACCACATGAAAAACAATATATAGATTAATTAGACAATGGCTGATGTTTTGACAGCTTTAGTTCTCTTAATCCTGATGATTTTCTGCCAGCGTCCGATCAATAAAAAAACTATTTTTAAAACAGAAATGTGGGCTTAATGAAAAGTATGTTTAATACCTGCTTGAAATTTCTTATTTTAATCGAAGAAGAAAAAAGTCTAATAAAACTAAAATCTACATTTAATTCCAACAACTGTTGTAAAACTTCATTAATCCTAGAAATAAACCCAAATGAATAAGAATCCAAAAATAAAATGAAATTATTAGTAAAATTGCAGATATAATTAACTTAAAATACAGTTAAAATAAAAATAAATCATCTGAATTACTATTACTCAACTAAATGCCAAACAAAAAGAATGTGTTTAGTTTCCCTTCTAAAACATAAATGGTTTCTACTGCTGTCTGCTCTTCAGGAAGGTTGTTCCACAGGTCAGAGCTGTGATATGAGAACAGTGACTATCTGTTGGTTTTTGCTATCAAAATGCCCCTTTCAGAAAACCTGACAGATCAGGGTGCTTTGTACAGTAAAAGAAAATCTTATAACTGTGTAACACTAAGATCATGAATTATTATGAAGGTCATTGAATGTTGTAACCAACGTAGAGACTTCAAAATGGGAGAAATGTGACCTCTCTTTTTCTTGCTGAATTCAGGATGAACTGTAAGCCAAGAGATGAAGCAACGTTAGAATTAATTTCACTATTTAGTGTTTTTCAGTTCATATCCACCATCAATTACTCTGCATTTGATCTACTCTGTTAGTCATAAAAGTGTGTTGCTAAGATGCGACAATAAACTCTGGCAATGCTCGGATGAAAAAATATGGTGATGCAGATGGAGGTGGGGGAGGTGGGTGGCCTGCAGTGGCAGAGTTCACAGACTTCCCACAGGAAGTCAGTCAAATACTTATCAGATGGTCCTCATGTTACTGCTGTTGATCACAGGCTGCACTGTCTCACATGCAAGCTTTTCCAACAGTTTGACAACACTTTCATTTGCTGGTTCCTGCAGAGACCTAAAGTTGCAAAAATAATAATTAGCTTTCACAGTTTGTAAAGTGCTGTATGAGCAAAGAACACTGAAGAACATTTTTCACCATTAAAAATAAGGATTATACGTCATAATACCTCTGAAGATTAAATGTTAAAATGTAATTTAAACTGAACTCTTGTTACTGTAACCAGCCACTTTGAAGCATACTGTCTTCAGGCAGCTCCCAATCAATACCTGCCAACTTCCACCAGTGCTAAACATCCAGTGACAGCAGTCAGTGATGAAAATTTACCTGCTGGTTTTTGGTTTTCTATGTTTTTACTAGTGGTGGGAAAATTTTTAATCGAGTTAATTGCAGTGTCTGTAGTTAATTACCTGCAATTAACTGCATTTTAATTGAAAACCGTATATCGATAAAATAAGCAACATTTTCAATTCAAAAACCTTTTATGCTGCTAAACTAATGAATAAACAGACATATGAGCTCAACAACAACGATATTTTTTGTTTTTAATCTGTTATTTATCTGTTATTTATAATGAGTAAACCATCAGATTGTTGCAAAGTATTATTCTACCCATTCAGCTTTCAAGTCTTTCAGGAATCCCTGATCATTCATGGAGCTTCTTGGAAAAAATACTTCTTTAGAAATGTGGACTGAAGACGCTGACATTAGTGTATTTATTTAGCCTTGAATGTGCTAAAAGAAAAAAAAAGTGATTAGTTTAATTTCATTAATTTACTTTTTAAATTTAAATTTTTTAACATGTTAAAAACTATATAATCAGTTAGTTGAAATTAACGTGTTAAAGTCCCGGCCTACTTAACTTCATTTTTCAAAATCAAAATAACAACCTGATGTCATAGATAACATTATGTTAACTGTGATAATCAACATATTATTTTTGTAGCAGTATAAATAATTTTTCTGTGGTGAATACATTTTTTGGATAATGTTACACTTTTTTATTTTACATTTTTGTGGGGGTGATGCACGATATATCGTTAACATTGCTATCAGCCCATGTAGGTCAATTTTAATCATATTGGTATTGGTTCGATAAGTAAAACTGGGCCACTGGGACAGACTTAAGTAAGGGCATACAGAAGCAGTAGCCCAGGGCCCTGATTTTTGGGGATCCAAAAGGATCTTTTTTTTTTCCTGTTTTTTAACCATTGTTATCCAGAGCTGGACAACTTTTAGCTTTTGATGGAAATGAAAGCATCAAAAGTTAAAGTTTAGTGTGTGTGTTGTGGTTTGAGAACAGTTTCTGGCATGCAAAAGTGTCCTTAGTGTGACCCAATCATAACATGACTTCCTGTGTGTAAGCTATGTGGCAGTTTGTCTTCCATGCTGATGCAGCAAATCTCAAAGGAAAAGTCATGAGAAACCTGATACCAAGAAACCCTTGAGGGTGAGCACTGTTAGCATGAACGTGCTGCTTGTGTGTGTACAGAAGTGATGTGAAGCAATCATGTCAACATGGAGCTCAATAGAGTAAAATGTCTACAAGACATCAGGTTGCACTGAGACACATTCAAAATCTCAGCATACCATCATGACTCCACTTCAGGCTTCATACTTTATTGTGGCTGTGTCCAGTGCCTTCAAACCACACAAGGAGTCATTAAGACATATCCCATAATATAGCTAGTGTTCATCTGATTGGTAAGCATACTTTTTCATATTATATCTTCATGTCAAAGAGTTTGAGTAACTTGCAGAACCTTTTTATGGTGTTATCTCTTCCAAAGGGAATGATAATGGAAGTAATACTGTAGGTTAAGAGATCTGCATTTTCAAATTAATTTAACTGGCATGATGATGGAGGTGTACAGCAGTAATCTCTGAGGGAGCTAGCTCTGCAAAAGTGAAACATAATTTTCTATTTCTTTACTCTACGTAGATTTTCTCATTTAATATATGTTGGAAGCTTTTTTTGACAGTTTGGAAAACTGAAAACAGCATTGCTTTGTCTGAATGTAACAACACATTTTAGATCTATTTTTTTCTAGCAATGTAGTTCCCTCCTCCTGGAAAGTTCTTTTGTTCTAAGACTGATCAGCAGATTCATTTTTCTTCCCATTAAATAAGTAGTTTCAGTTTCATCTTTACTTCCAGATATCTGAGATGGAAGGTATGGAGTAGATATGCTGGTTATGAACACAGATTTGCAGTATATCTGATTCTATCCAAGTGTGAAACAGTGACATAAATAAGCATAATACTCTTTGCTATTACAACATGGGACATCTGAGGTGGAACTGGCTTTAGGATTGTTGAAAATGTTAAATGGGTTTAGTAAACAAAATCAGTTTACTGTTTTGTTTCCCCAGGCTTTTGTGTCACGACTTTATTGTGCTTCTTATGCTTGTTTTATACTTTGTATAACTTAATTGTGATTTATGTTGTACAGTGCTTTGTGACTTTTATGTCTGTGAAAAGCGCTTTATAAATAAACTTTACTTACTTTCTTACAATCAGGCCTCGTGTTGCAAGTTTAAAGAAATGCAAGATGTTTTTCTAAGCTTTTTTTGGGTCAAGATCTTGAATAAGTCTGACTACTGTTTTTTCTGCTAGGTTTTGGAGCCCGTTTATATCTGGATTTATTTGGTTAATGTTAGCTGGCTGGACAAAACAAAAAACAAAAAACAACCCCTCAGACATTCATTAAAAGGACCAGCTTCTGGACTTAAAGTGAATGAAAAAATAGCCACACTCCATAGGAAGCTTTTAGAAGACGTTTAGAAGTCCTAAAGGACTGCTGATCAAGACCATTTTAAAATATAAGCATGGCTGCATGGAAGTTATGTATCAATCAATCGATCAATCAAATTTTATTTAAATAGCACTTTACAACAGTTTCTATTGCACCAAAGTGCTTTCCACTAGTTCAGGAATAAAAATTAAAGAACGAAACTAAAACAAAATGAATTGACATTAGTACAAACATAAGTTCTATATAAATGCGTCTTTAACTTAGCAAAACAGAGAAAGGTCATTGATTACACGTAGCTCAAAAGGTAGTAAATTCCATAATTTTGGACCAGCAACAGCAAATGAACAGTCACCCCACTGTTTAAACTTTAGTCTGAGTACTTCCAGAAGATGTTGGTCAACAGACCGAAGTGCTCTACCTGGATGATGTGCTTGTTAAAGATCACATAAATAGGAAGGTACAATACCATGAACTGTTTTAAAAGCAAACATTAAAAGTTTAAAATCAATCCTAAAATGCACTGGTAGCCAATGGAGAGAGTATAGAATATAGAGGACTGACGTGATTGTACCTCCTGGTGTTGGTTAACATGCGAGCAGCAGCATTCTGAACCAACTGGAGTCGATAGAGGCTTATACCAACATGAAGTGCATTGCAGAAATCAATACAAGAGCTGATAAATGCAAGAATTTCCTTTTCAAGATCCTTTTGACTGAAAAAGGGTTTGACCTTAGCCAGAAGTCTGAGTTGAAAAAAGCTGGCTCTAACATCAACCTGTTTGTCAAATTTTAGATAGTCGTCAAACATCACTCACCAGTTCTTCACCACAGGTCTACAGTAAGGAACAAAAATGCCAAAATAATGAACAAAATTTGGCCATAATTTAACCCCAAACAGAATACATTCAGTTTTATTTTCATTCAGCAGCAGAACATTTTGTGAAAGCCTCTCGCTGATGTCCTTAAAACCATTCAAAATAGAGTCCAGAAGATTTATATTGTTGGGGACATTTGGCAAATAAACTTGTATATCATTTGCATAGAAATGAAACTGAAGGTTATATTTAGCTATACATATATTATGTATGAAAAATAAATGATGAATAAATGTATTTGCACATCTCTGTTGATGACTGTGATCTCACCTTTTTGACATACATTACATTCCCATGCATTCTTAAAGCTGATTCCCTGTGTCTCCATTTACTGCATGTCTGCACTTCATGACACATCCTGCTGAGCAACATGCTGCTGTTGTAGAGACTAGAGGAGATTTTGTTGAGGTCATGATGATGCTGAGTCATCTCACTGCCTCTTCGTCTCTGTTAGCTAGATACTGTGAGAAGTGTGTTGGAATGCATCAGCTTTCTCTCTGCAGATTAGATACCACATCGTTTTCCTCCTGCCTTCCTCTTACAGAATCCTTTCTACATTCATCAGTTGGTGTAATACTATCTCCATTGCTTTTAGACAAAGTCAACAAAGCATAAAGCTTCTTAATACTTTGGATCTCTAACTGATAGACTAGCATTGGACATGTCTGTTGAGAGGCTGTGTGAGTCATTAAATCTAATGCTCTGCATCTTACTGCTGTTAACAGCTTTTTGATTGACAGAGAAATGGGCTGTGTAGACTTAACACAATGAATTATAAATCATGTATCATGTATCATCTGAAAAACTGCCACAGTAGCAATGATTATCATGGTAATTCAAACTGCTTCCACATAGAAATATGCATCTCCAAATGAAGGCAGTCTAAAAGAAATGGGTGTTTAACAAAAACACTGCCTGCATGTCTGCTGTTTTTTAGACTGTTGCATGTCTGCAAATATAATTATTTTTCAGATGATTTTGAAAAATGAATGTTGAATGTTTTGCACTCATATTATGTACTCCTATTGTACAGCGCCTCACAGTGTTCGCATCCCTGTTTAAATGTTTGATTTATATCATGTAAAAATGAGAGTTTGACAAATTATTTCAAAAACCTTTGCTTAGTCATCATGTAGAATTCAATTGTAAAACTCAGAAATTTATCAGAGGAAAGAATCTAAAAAAAAAAAAGAAAATCTACAACAATCTGGTTGCATGAGTGTTCAAACCCTTAAAGGGGCAGTATATGTAAAATTGACATTTTTGTGCTTTACATCATGTTATAATGTTATTCCCTCATCAAAAACATACCTGGAGGGTTGCTTTCATTCTTTCATGGATGTTTGAGAAATCCTTGAATCTCCTGTGGAAACCATTCAGCTGTGCAATACACCTGGGTGGATACAGCTCCACCTTCAGGGTGCAGAAGAGCTGCACCACAGAGCTGCAGTGTCTAAGCTTCTGCCTCACAGAGCACCACTCCCCCGTGACTTCCCCACTCAACTCCTTCAGACCAGCCAGCAGAAGTTAGCAAACACCTGGTGGAACAGCGCATCTGCTGAGCTCATTATACAAGCTACTTCTCAGTGCAACACTGGTAAAAATGTTGTTAAAGGGTTAATAGAGGAGCAATGTTGTGACGATTTCTTGAAGGCGGAGTTTCAGAAAGAGTAGGACTTTCTTAAAGAGACAGAGGCCCAATTTCAAGCCATTAAATTACAAAGTCAAATTTCTTTTAAGTCATATTTGATATATACAGCATTTTTGTAACAACTGAAGGTAACATAGTTGCATTATTGTGCTATAAAAATGATTCTATGTGACTGGAAAACACATAAACTAGTACTTTGCAGAAGCACCTTTGGATTTAATTTCAGCATTCAGTTTTCTGGAGTTCATATCATTAAAAATTAAAAGTAAAATATGCAACATGAGAATTTCTTTTATTCAAAAGTTCAGGAACACTACTGAAGTGTGGAGCTGCCATAGCTAGGAAATAAAGACAGAAGCAGTATCTTGTTAAAACAAGAACCTTTCTCTGTGGTCATAGTGCAGCATTATGCATTGTGCAGAAATTCTAGATCATGTTTTATATGACCCATTAGCCCCCAGTGAGCTCTAATCTGCAACTTTTTTATTACAGGCCCCCACTTATTATGCAAGTCTTTCAAATACTCCTGTAAGTATGACCTCTATCACACTGTCTCATATGCAAAAGCATATGGATATATGTTGCTGAAAGGGATCGTTCAGATTTTGAAAGAAAGTTTTGGAAAGCCACATATATTAATCGTTTCCTTACATGTAGTAGCAAGATGTCATTGTCTTAAGTTTGTTGAACAGTCTGAGTACTTCACTTTTCTACACATGACATGTTTTGACTACATGTAAGGTACTGATAACTTAAACCTTACTTAAAAACTTTGAACAGTCCCTTTAGGTAAATGACTCTAGAGCTTCACTTTTCTACACACCTGATACCGTGGCATGCATCATTTGATCTAAAGTGGCTACATTCTGTCTGATAGGATAGGATGAAGGTTCACTCACCTCAGCAAGCTGAATACCTGAAGTGGCTCTAACAGCAGAGCAGTCTGACCTACTGAGTAAATAATTCAGCAAATGGTTATTAGACTTACTGGGAGGCATTCACACACTAAACTTGAACTCCTATCCCCAGATGATCAAAATACCATTTAATGTCAAAAAATAAGTGTGACAGTGATGTCAGAGTAAAAGTAACTTTCTCCATCTTGACACAACTACACAGCCTGGCCATTGACTTCCTACATAATTCCACTTGATTCTAATCTCCCTTCACTGCTTCATCTGGGATTTCTCCCATTGACTTGGATTTCTCCAGGAGAATTTCTACCAGGCCAGTCAGCAAACAGAAAGAAAAGTTGTGAATAATGATGTTTATTTTCTGTGCTGTTTTAGAATTATCTCCCTGCAGTTTTAGCAATGGCAGCGGAGGAAGTGAACGAAGCCGTTCAGTCCGTGTTGGCCATGCTTCCAAATATTGAATTGACATTAATAGCCATCTCGTTCAGCTCAGCACTTCTCACGTCGCAGTGGGGGGTGGTTGTTTACAGCACAGGCATTTTCCAGTAAGCTTCATAGCGTTGAACTGGCGCATTACATACGGCATGGACAAACATTAGTGATAAGGTAAAATTTAAAACCTCAGCAGAGTCCACGACTCCAGCAAGCAATCGTTTCTCAATAGCTGACGGTCCACACCCTCTGGATGAAGCGAAGCATAGAACAAGGGGCTGGTTTTTTCCACCAGGCTAAGTACTACACCGTAAATTGACACTTTCCATCCCAATACACATACATTATACAAAATGGGTGATAATATAATGCGACAAAAATATGTTTAATTTCTACACATTTTGACCTACATAAAACATATTTTTAGATACACTAACATATTCATTTTTTGTGACCATCAACACAACACACGACTACAATGGATTGTCCCTTGTACTGATGGCCTTTTTTGTACAGAACTGCTAACCTATAAGGCAATACAAAGTTGTATCTATTTAACAGTGTTTTTCTGCTTAAATTTGATTGAAGCACCTTACTTTTTACTGATTTGTAGGTCTCCTCATTCTTAGAGATCGTTTTTTCTGTTCCGTGATTATTCTCTGTTTCATATTTTACTATTTTTGACATGTATGCCAAAGCTGAGCTACTATAACAATGTCATTTCCCTCTGAGATGAATCAAGTATTGTTACTGTGATATGTGATAAGGTGAGAAACATTGTGACTACATGCATTCTCACTGTATTGGCAGCAACAGCATTCATACTCGTGGTGGACACTCACGATGTAGGGTGTTGTGTTGAGAAGACTCCTATCACACTGACAGAGGACTACAGTCACAGCTGTTCCTCTGCTGATGTTTCACTTTTCATTCAAGGCAGACAAAATGCTCGTCTTGTTCTTTCTAGTGAGACAATTTGAGACCTTGTGCTGACTCACTTAATGATGGAAATGCATACATATAGACAAATAGAAATGTATAAACACTTTAGCCAGTGTTTACATGGTTATTAATTTTCTCCATAACATAGAATAGCATTTCCCTCGTTAAAAGTAGATTTTTTTTTCCTTTTTTGGCTGAAGAACAGCCAAGAGTTATGAGAGATGTGAAGCCAGAAGGGTGGGATGCTGTGATGTCTGTTTTAATGTAAAGCTGCTTAAGGCTGAAAGCAGCTAAGCCATGTGCTTTTTGGGCGCATTTGTGTGAGTGACCTTTAACTGCCTCTGGGAAAACAGGAAATGAGTGCATATTTGTTTTATGAGTACAAGTTTTCTTCACACTGTTTTTGTTGAGTTTTAGAGATCTAGACGTAGACACATTATCTTTACTGGATGTGCTACACAGCCATACACCTCTGTTTAGGACTTTCAATGTGAGGCAGGTTATGTTATCATTGCGATAGATTTAATGACTTTATCTACAAATGCAAACAAACTGTTCCTTGGCAGCCTTAGATATATTTTGTCAGTTCTGTTTCCTCTCAGCTCAGTCACAAAAGCTACTGCCAGTTTATGACAGTATAGTAGATCTTGTTGGAAATCACTATTCATGTTGAACAACAGCCAGTTTTCCTTTTATGAAACTAAACTGAAAATGTCTGTAGTGATATGGAGACAGATCTTCTTGTTGTCAGTGATTTTTCGTTGTCCATCATTTTGACTGCCGCGGTCAAAAAAAATTCTGACACAATCTATTTTTACCCGTCAATTTCCAAAAATGGTAATAATAACATATTCAATTGCATTTAATTTTCATTTGGTTTTAATTAACAAGTTGAACAGAAAATTCACATCATGCCATCATACATCAGGCAGATAAATACATGTAATTTTTCTCAGCAGTTACAAAAACCACTGACTTGGACCCCAGTAACTACATGCAAACCATGAAATTAAACGATCACACTTAAATTATGAACTGTGTACCTGCTGTGACCTGAATGCATAGTCTCATAACTCCCTACTGGTCCACATGGACATGAAATTTTCCAGGGCTGTATGCATTGTAAGCTTATTAAACGCGCCACAGAAGCCCGAGCCCAACCTGACAATCAAGCAAATAATTTTAGCCTGACCTGGTTGGGCTCTGGCTATAGATCGAAACTCTAATCCGTGCTCTGTTGCCACACTGGAGACTGGAATTACAAGCGCCACTTCAGCCAAAGTTTTGAATGCTTCTGAACCAGATGCACTCCAAAGCATCCATAACTCTTCAACCCTCTGTCAGCTCCCAGATTGTGAGTGCATTGAGTCCAGGTCAGAGATGATACTCAGATGAGATTTTTAAAAAATTGATTGACTCAGTTGCCTCCGCGATGTACTCTGTGCGTAAAGTTGAAAATGTCTGCGCGTCTGCACCAGACGTGTGTGAATTGTAATCTGTTCAAATGACGGACGGACTTCTGATTTTTTCATCACCATTTAAAAAAATGGTCAAATACAAAAAATATTCAGTTGACGCGACCCCTGCACCTGACGAAGGGTGAAATGCATTATGACTTGTGCCTGTGCCTTGCTAATTAAAAAAAGGCTGTTTTGCTGACATAGTTGTTGGGAGAAATGGGAGTACTGGTGTATTTGAGTCACAATGCTGGTCAGAATTAGAGTAGCAACAGAAAGTCTACCTGGATACTGCCAGAATTTTATTTTTTAAAACTGTATTTTTGTCACCAACTGTCGTTGATCCCTGTGGTGAATTAATGGCCAACCAGCCTTTTCACAGAGTGCTAGCAGGGTTCTGTTATGTTAGGTATCCAAGCTACTTCCTCTGACAAAATTTTTCCCGACTTCTATCTCCTAACTGGATAAATCACCATGTCAATTTTCATTTAATAAACCAAATTGGAGCATGAGACTTTTATGAGTTCTGGCATCTTATAAATTTTTACGAACCAATTTTTGACCAGGCAGGTTTTGCCTGGTCTAAAATCAGGACTGTGTATAAACTTAGAAATAAGAAATAGGGTCAATGTGTAGCTTACATATTTAAATCAGATCTACTGCAGTCAAAAAGAATTAAAATAACTGTCAACTAGTCATTTGGTTTAGCTTCAATTGGAAGTTCCAGTATGCTAAAGTTAGCATTGATAGCAGCTAAGAGTTCTTTAGTTGTGGCGCCTCACAGTGCTTACAAATCATTGACTGGTATGTATTTGTATGCAGAGGTGGGTAGAGTATCCAAAATGTGTACTTCAGTAAGAGTAGCACTACTTCAACAGACTTTTATTCAAGTAAGTAAAAAAGTAGTTGTCCAAGATTTTACTCAAGTAAGAGTAAAAAAGTATTTAATAAAAAGGATACTAAAGTACTATGTAACTGATCGCCTGATCTGATTTAATGTTTAAAATGATGTTATCAGACAGAAAAAATATAGTTATGTGTAAATTGTTGTATTTTAAAAACTAAAACATAAAATAATAAATTCAGACAGAAGAAACACTTTCTCAAATCAAATGTTTTCAATATAAAATTTTTAAGATTAAAATTTCACCTTTCTGCATATGTAGAAATAGATATATATGTTGAGTGTATCATCTTAAACTACAGAACAACAACACTTGTGCACTAACAAGAAGTCTCACTTCAACATAAACTATAGGTTTGTGTCTGGGTCTGGGTAAAACATGCTTGTTGTTCATTTACATTCAGTTCCTAGGAGTAGGTAGAGTATTCTGAAATATTACTCAAGTTAGAGTAGTGATACTTCATAATAATATTACTCAAGTAAAAGTGAAAAGTATGGTGCAGTGAAATTACCCCTAAAAGTACATTTTTTCCAAAAGGTTATCCAAGTAAATGTAACTAGTTACTACCCACCCCTGATCGTATGACATTCCAACAGTGGAATATCACATAGAAAAAACATTTCACCACATAACTCATGAAGTAGTAGCAGGAACCACAGGAGAAGCATTTAGAAGATTGTGACAGGACAAATGTTAAATATGTCCTGGCAATGACATTTTAGTGAGTGAGGTTACAAAAGCAGAATGAAGGGAAGGTGAAGGTCTAACAGCCTGAGAAAACACTGTCATGCAGTGTGTTGGAAGAGGATAAAGGTGTCCCTAATCCATGGAATTATTTGGGTAAAGACATTATGAAATACTTTGACTATACTTATGCAGATTATCTACTCCAAGTTAGCCTGTTTTGTGTTCAAATGTCACTTCCATGCAATTGTTCCCACATCCTTACATAAGAAAAGTATCCCCTAAAACGCAACACAGTAAAAACATCAACCACTACAACTACTGTACAAGAATTGTGAATTTATATGCTGAAAAATCATATTCAGAAATCCTTCTGCAATCCTTGCAAAGATAACGGATTCATGAGTTTAACAATTTCCTTTAAACCCAGAAAAAAAAATCTAGCTCAACAGTTTCTACCTTCGAGCCTATATGTTTTGATGGATACATACAGGCTGCTTTACCTCACTGAATCCATCTTTCTTATCCAGTATAATGTATCATTTGTGACTCAGAAATCAAATTGATTCATTGATTTGCAGTGGGATCAGTGTTTCTGTGACCAGTGGTGGTTCCTGAATAATTAGAACTGTGGGCGAAGCCAAACACAAACTTCCAGGCAGTAATGTATCAGAAGTATTAGGAACTGAGTTTATGAATGTAATATTAATTGATTCAGACAAATAGGTAAGATTTACAGTGCCTATAAAAAGTATTCATCTCCTTCGATGTATTACTCTTTTATTGCTTTTTACAAATCAAACAATATCAACATATTTTGGGTATTTTGACAAAATAATTTAGAAAAAAAAGATCTTTAGGATCAAAGTGAAAACAAATTTCTACAAAATAATGAAAATTAAATAAAGATATG
This sequence comes from Anableps anableps, assembly GCA_014839685.1. Taxonomy (NCBI): domain Eukaryota; kingdom Metazoa; phylum Chordata; class Actinopteri; order Cyprinodontiformes; family Anablepidae; genus Anableps; species Anableps anableps. The sequence goes on from CM026074.1 coordinate 3,619,198, forward strand.
TAACAGCATAAATATTCACCCCTTCATGTCAGTATTTAGTAGATTCACCTTTGGCTGCAGTCACAGCATGGAGTCTGTGTGGACAGGTCTCAATCAGGTTTGCGCATCTGGACACTGAAGCTTTCCTCCATTGTTCCCTGCTGAATTGTTCCAGCTCTGTTAGGATGTGTGGAGAAAAGCTGTGAACAGCCCTTTTCAAGTATAGCCACTAATTCTCTAATGGATTGAGATCTGGGCTTTGACTGGGTCACTCCAGAACCTCCACCTTGTTGTCTTCAAACCATGTCTGTGTAGCTTCAGCTGGATACTTCGGGTCGTTGTCCTGCTGGAAAATAAATGTTCTCTGAAGCCGTAGTGCTCTGGCAGATGGAAACTAATTGTCCTCCAGGATTTCCCTATATTTAATTTTACCTTCTACCTTTACGAGCCTTCCTCCATACAGCATGATACTGCCACCACCATCCTTCACAGTGGGGATGGTGTGCTTGTGGTGATGTGCAGTGTTTGGTATCCCCCAAACATAATGTCTTGTCTGATGAGCAAAAAACTCCATTTTGGTCTCATCAGACCAAAGAACTTTCTTCCACTTAACCATGGAGCCTTTAGGCAAACTCCTAGTCCAGCCTTGATCTGAGTTTTCTTCAACAGTTTCTTTCTCATTGCCACTCTCCCATAAAGCTCTGACTGGTGAAGAACCCAGGCAACAGTTGTCTGCAGAGTCTCTCCATCTCAACTGCTGAAGCTTGTAACTCCTTCAGCGTAGTCAGAGGTGTCCTGGTGTCCTCTCTCACTAGTCTCCTTCTTGGACGGTTACTCAGTTTGTGAGGACGACCTGATCTAGGCAGATTTACACATGGATCATATTCCTTCCATTTCCTCATGATAGATTTAACTGAACTCCAGAGGATGGTCAGGGCCTTAAGAGATGTTTTTGTATCCATCCCCTGACTAATACTTTTCAAAAACCTTTTGCTTGGAGTGTTCTTTAGCCTTCATGCTCTTGCCTCATTATAAAATGATTCCATGAAAAGCACATTAAAAGATGTTGTTTAAGTTAATACTGTGACCTCACATCATCTCATCTGCATCCTGTATGGTGTTTGAATGTTTTTCCTGTGCATATGGAATATTTTTGTGAGAATAAGGCTAAAATTGACTTAGAATAGATTGTGAACAAGCATGTGTTTCTGTGGTGGCTGTCTGAATGGACAGGCAGCCTGTCCAAGGTAGCCTGCTTACTCACACAAAAAAACAAAACAAAAAAGAGTCAGAGTTTTACTCTCTAAATATGCTCTAAATATGTTCCCAGTGTTCCCAGTGTTAGCACAGATATCTTATATGAACATTGTGCATGATATTATGGACAGAGACAAATTTTCAGTGCATCATTGAGCAAATGATCATTATGCAACTAACTTCTAGAGGATACTGAGAACTGGTTGCTGATGATATGTGCTATCACTGTTCAGCCACCCTGAGGACATTTCAGAAGGAACAAGTGCTGATAAAGGACTGTGTGTAAGTGTGTGTGTATGAGGGTTGTTACTAATGCTGATAAGAGACCTAGAGGGAAACAGTGATAAGCTCTTGCATGTTAAGTCCTTTACGTCGTGTGCACCTTTGCTCTACATGTTTAATATCTATATATACATATGTAATGAGATATACTGCATGTCATCAGGTATGTTACACTGTAATACATGTATCTGTGAACAGCTAGGACTGTGCTTTGGTTTAAGCTTATTTCAAGACTTTATTAATTTTGTTTTAATGTTTAAAAAGGACACATTTTCCAATTATTGTTGTTATTTTCTTTTTTCCTCCTCTCTCACTGACATTGTGCCTCCATATGTGGAGATAGAGAGAAAAGGTGGGGCTAAGGGGGAGCCCTCATTGGTGGGGCACACAGCTACATTTATGGCTTTGGCTTCTTATCTGATGCAAACAGTTTGACATTCACCATCCACCAAATCTCACTGGATTTTCATTCTGTCTTCTTTTTGGCATGTTTTCCAGCGACCATGCTGACATCCTGCATGTCCCATGTTGACAGACTGTAAAACCGGTAAGACACGTCTATTTGTTGGCTTATGCAAAAAACCTGAGGCTGAATGGTTGAGGTTGCGCTACTTTTCTAATGTCCAGACTATGTTCAAGCTGTAATAAAGGCACGGTAACACTTTATTTGAAGGGGTGTGCACAAAACTGACATGATAGTCATAAACATGACATGACACTTGTCATGAACATGAAGGAGTCTTCATGAATGTTTATGACTGTTGTCATTAAGTGTCATTCAGTAAATAATAACACTTTTAATGCAAAGTTAACACTGTTTAAAATAATCTTTGTTATGACAACTTGACATTAACCAAGAAATCATAACTTGTCATAAATATGTCATAATAGGTATTAATTATTAAACTTTAAAACGTTATTTAGCTTTATGTGTTAACATTACATTACTCTGTCATTTGTTGTTTGTCTTAACTTTGGCTGTCATGAGACCATTATAATTTTGTCATTAATATTTTCCCTTCTCTCAAGTAACAGATTCGTGAAACACGTTAGGCTAGTTATAAAGATGTCATGAAGTGTTATTACCCTGTCTAATGCTTTAATAAACAGAGTCATTAATGTTTTCCTTTTTACCGCAAGTAAAGTGTAAAATATTGGACTAGTTATAAAGATGTCATCAAGTGTTATTACATTGACAAATAGTTATAAATACCTTAACCAAACCAATCGACAAGTGAAGAGCTACACTTTATTTGTTTTGCACAAGACTTGCATTATTTGTTCTTCCTCAAACAGAGAGTTCTACTACCACCACAGATTATGATTTCAGGTTATAATTTCTTAGTTAATGTCAAGTAGTCATAACAAAGATTATTTTAAACAGTGTCAACTTTGCATTAAAAGTGTTATTTACTGAATGACAATGACAGTCAAACATTCATGAAGACTCCTTCATGTTCATGACAACTGTCATGTCATGTTTATGACTGTCATGTCAGTTTTGTGCACACCCCTTCAAATAAAGTGTTAGCAAAGGCACTAACAGATCAAGTCTGACTCTAAACGTATTTTTAGAAATTCTTTATCCAAGAACATACTGAATGTTTCTCATAATCCTCATTCTTAACTGAGAAACTCGATTTTAGAGAGTGAGTTTCTGTTCAACTGTTGTAACAAACATCTCTGTTCATAACTTTTAGATGGGTAGAAGGTCAACTATTTCTAATGTTTTGACTCATCTCATAAGGCATATTTTCTAAATCTTTTACTTTAAAACTTTTAAATCTTTTATTAAAAGAAAATCATATTTTTTGGAAACGACTTGTGCAACTGTAACAAAGCAGATCTTAATTTCTTTTAAGTCTTCCACTGTGTAACATCAGGTTGTTTTCAGAAAAAGGAAACATCAGGTAGAGTTATCAGTCCAAGGATCAAAACACTCATGTAGGAGGGCTTAAGGTTGCTTATTTAGGTTAGGGTTATTTCAGAATTGGCTGTATGTTTGTATAAAATTTGGTGAACAAGCAAGACTTTGGTCTGGATTTATTAGGTGTGGCATATTACAACAAATATACCAGTATGATTGTGACTAATTTTAGGACTGAATCTTGGAGGGGATTAGTCAGTTTCTATAAACAAGATGAAGTCTTCTATTTCACTCTAAGAGGTTGTGGAAAGATGAATGTGAATTTGAAATCCAAGTTAATCAGGACCATCACAACGAAGGTAGAAAGAATCTCAGTTCCAGAGAAGGAAGTTTTTCCTATATTTATATTTGAATAGGCCATATCCTGTGTGTCATGTCAGACGGTTAGCATCGTTGCCAGACCGGAGCCTTCTTATGCAAATTGTACATAGGTTTTAAATTTAGGTTATTGATTGTAAGGACACTCAGGGAAGACCCGGAAATTCAACCACACACAGAAGTACGTAAAGGAAAAACAAGTTTAGTTTTACGGAAACTGGTTGCTGCTCAGGATGAAGTAGTCAAAACTCGACTCCGTGGCGCAGTGGACGGGTGGAGCAGAGGAACTACAGGTCTCACGATGGGGAAGTGCAGGAAACCAATAGAACAGGCTCCGGAGGAAACAATGAAGGTCTCCACAAGGAATCCAAACGCAGCACCAGGGGCTTAGACGATAATCAGGCAGAGGTAATACACAGGAAGGCAGAGAGAGCAGACTTAGCTTGAAGGGCAGGCAATACTCGGTGGTCATGAGGCAGAGCTTGAGTCAGGGTCCAGAAATCCAGAATAAAGGAATCCGTAACAAGCTTGGCAGGAGGGGAAGATCCGTGGACAGAAAGTGGTCGAAGAAACACTAGAAGGCAAGGCATGAAACGCTGGATCTCTACTGGCTCGTGGCTGTCGATAATCTGGCAAGGAGGCAGAGGCTGAGAAGTGATTAAGTAGAGCGAGGCCCAGGTGGCACAGATAAGCAATCAGGCAAGGCAGGTGAGTTGAATGAATGCTAACACAGCAAGGACAGGACGTGAATCATGACAGTACCCCCCCCCTCAAGGTCCGGCTCCAGAAGGACCACCTGGCTGGTCAGGATTGGACCGATGAAACTCCCTGATAAGGGACTTGTCCAAAATGTGTCGGGCCGGCACCCAGGAGCGCTCTTCAGGCCCATATCCCTCCCAATCCACCAGGTAATGGATGGACCGACCCCAACGTCTGGAGCGAAGGAGACGGCGCACCGTGTGAGCGGGGCCCCCCATCAATGATCCGGGCGGGAGGAGGGAACCAACCGTGAAGAGAAGACAGGCTTGACATGGGACACATGAAAGGTGGGACAAACCCTGAGAGTCCTGGGGAGGCGGAGCCGAACAGCCATTGGGTTGATAACCTTGGAAATCGGGAAAGGTCCAATGAAACGAGGGGCTAGCTTGCGGTTTTCAATCCGCAAGGGGAGGTCTTTGGTAGATAGCCAGACTTTTTGACCTTCGAGGTAGGTGGGTGCCAGAACTCTGTGACGATTAGCAAATCTGGAACATAAAACAGAGGTCTTCAGAAGAGCCCTGCGGGCCATACCCACTGGCACTTCAAGGCAGAGGCATGAACAGAGGGGACTCTGGTGGGCCTTTCTTGAAGGGACAAGACAGGAGGCTGGTAACCATAGACTGTATAAAAAGGGAGACAGACCTGTGGAACTAGAAGGGAGAGAGTTGAGGGCATACTCCACCCATGGAAGGTTCTGTGACCAGGAAGAGGGGTCATGTTCACAGAGCATCCAAAGCTTGGTCTCCACTTCCTGATTGATCCTCTCCGTTTGCCCATCAGTTTGAGGATGGAATCCAGATGAAAGATTCACTGTGATACCCAGGAGACTACAGAATTCCTTCCAGAATCTAGAAACAAACTGGGGTCCCCTGTTAGAAACAATGTCAGTTGGTAGACCATGCAGGCGAAACACCTCATGGGCCAGAACCGCTCCCAGCTCCTTGGACGAAGGTAGTTTGCGAAGTGGAATCAGGTGGGTCATCTTAGAGAACTGATCTACGACGGTGAGAAGGACAGAATGGTTATTGGAAGAGGGTAAGCCTGTTACAAAATTCATGGATATGTGGGACCATGGGCGGTGAGGAACCGGGAGGGTTTGCAGAAGCCCAGAGGGCGGCCGACGGGATGGTTTAGCCTGACAGCACACTCGGCAAACCTTGATGAATTCTTTGACGTCTTGTGGCATAGTTCCCCACCAGAAACACCTCCTGATCACAGATAGAGTCTTTGTGACTCCCGGATGACAGAAAAGTCTAGATGCATGACAAAAGGATATTACCTCAGGTATTAGGTGTTCAGGGACAAATAGTCGATCCTTGGGACAGCTCTCAGGAATGGGGCTTTGTAGATGGGCCTCTCTGATTCTCTGCTCAAGCTCTAGCCTGGAAACTGCTAGCCGCACAGATGAGGGAAGCACATAGTCCACCTGCTTAGCCTCTTGACTCTCCTCCATAGTCTCATGCAGCCTGGAGAGTGCGTCTGGCTTTGTGTTCTTACTCCCAGGTCTGTAAGACAGTGAAAAATTAAAGCGACTGAAGAATAAGACCCAATTGGCTTGCCTGGGGTTGAGTCTCCTAGCAGACTTGAGGTACTGCAGATTTTTATGATCAGTCCAGACCACGAAGGGTTCCTTAGCTCCCTCAAGCCAGTGCCTCTACTCCTCGAGTCCCAGTTTGACTGCCAGCAGTTCACGGTCACCGACATCGTAATTGGTCTCTGCAGAAGACAGCTTCCTAGAAAAGAAGGCACATGGGTGAGTCTTATCAGTGCTCCTCTGGCTGAGTATGGCTCCCACCCCTGAGTTAGAAGCATCCACTTCTACAATGAATTGGCGAGAAGGGTCCGGTGTGCGGAGGACAGGAGCGGAGGTGAAGGCCCTTTTAAGGTGGTCGAAGGACTCAGCAACACTCTTACCCCAAACGAACTTGCACTTGGATGAAGTAAGAGCATGAAGTGGAGAAGCAACAGAGCTGAAATTATGGATGAACTGTCGGTAGAAATTAGCAAACCCCAGAAATCTCTGAAGTTGTCTACGGTCTTGTGGGCGGGGGCAATTCTTGATGGCGTCCGTCTTGCTGGGGTCCATGGAAATCCTGTTAGGAGAGATGACGAAACCCAAGAATGAAGTGAACGATTTGTGAAACTCGCACTTTTCTGCCCTGACAAACAGGAACAGAATGAACATGAGCCTGATGGGCAGTGAGATCCTTAGAAAAAAAACAAACAAGATGTCATCTAGATAAACATAAACAAAACGACCAACCATGTCCCTGAGGACATCATTGACAAGAGCCTGGAACACTGCAGGAGTGTTGGATAGTCCAAAGGGTATTCAAAGGGTACCAGGTATTCATAATGACCTGTTGGAGTGTTAAAAGCCATCTTCCACTCATCCCCTTCCTTGATACGGACCAGATGGTAGGCATTTCTAAGATCGAGCTTAGTAAAAACTGTGACTCCCTGAAACAAGTCGAAGGCAGTGTTCATTAGGGGAAGTGGGTAACGATTCTTGACTGTAATATCATTCAATCCCCTGTAGTCAATACAGGGTCTCAAGGAACCATCCTTCTTGCCCACAAAGAAGAAACCTGCACCAGCTGGGGAGGATGAAGGACAGATGATGCCTGCCTTGAGTGCGGCACTGATATAATCCTTCATGGCCTTATCCTCTGGGCCCCGAGAGGCAGTATAGATGGCCTTTGGGAGGAAAGGTATCAGGAAGCAAATAGATTGCACAATCATAGGGCCGGTGGGGTGGAAGGGAAGTGGCGCGGTGCTTGTTAAAGACTTCCCGAAGGTCATGGTAAACAGCCGGTACTTTGGATAGGTCGGGATAGGTCTCCTGTCCTGAGATAGGGACAGAACAGGGGACCGAGGCTGCTAAGAGACAAGTGGAATGGCAAGATGGTGACCAGCCCAACACCTCGCCCTTAACCCAGTCAATGTGGGGGTTGTGTTTTCTTAGCCAAGTGGCCCCCAAAATGACAGGGAGACCAGGGGAATTTATTATCAAGAAAGAAATGAGTTCATGTGATTCCCAGAAATACTGAACTTAATGGGACCTGTTTCATGGGTGACCTGGTGAAGTACATGGCCGTCAATAGCCAAAACTTCAAGACCCTTAGAGGTAGGTAGGAGTTGGATGCCCAGAGATTCGGCAAGACCATGAACTCAGTGTCTGCTCCTGAATCAATAAAGACCGAGAGATGCTTGGTTAGACAATCAGCTTGGAGAGTGGCCTTAACAGAGAACGAAGAGGATTGCCATCGCTTTTGACTCAGCAGGAGCCTCTTACCTCCTGCTGAGCCTGGTCTTTTAACTGGACACCGACTAAGTAGGTGACCCTCTCCACCACAATAGAAACAAAGGCCTCTCTTAAGTCTCCGCTCTCTCTCTTGTGGGGACAGGCAAGATTGACCAATCTGCATAGGCTCCTCTCCCGGAGAGGTGGGTGAAGAACTCAAAGGTTCATGACTGATGGCTGTGATCCGGGAACAGATTCAACATGGTAAGTACGACTGGAAGAACTCCTCTCCAACCTTCTCTCATGAATCCTCACATCCATTCTGGCGGCCAGAGTCTCCAGTTCCTCCAGACCCTTGGGAACGTCACGGGTAGACAGCTCATCCTTTATCTCCTCACTGAGACCCTGATAGAACGCGTCACATAGTGCCTCATCATTCCAGTCACTTCCTGAAGAAAGAGCATGAAAATCAATTATGTACTCTGTTACTCGCCTCCTGCGTTGTTTGAGTTTGAGCAACCCACTTAGCCTCCCTCTTAGGCAGAACAGGATCGAAGACCCTGATTAGTTCCTTGGAAAAGTCCTGGAGCTGATAACAAATGAGGGAGTCCTTCCGCCATTCTGCAGTCCCCCATAACTTGGCTTTTCCCAAAAGGAGGGAAATAGCATAGGCTACTTTAGCGCGTTCAGAGGGAAGAGATGACGGTTGAAGTTCAAAGACAATCTCACACTGAGTAATGAAGGGACGACACTGATTCTGCTCACCCTTAAACACCTCCGGTGGAGACAGGCGGGGCTCATGAATGGGCGAGACCTGGAAAGCAGACGTCGCGGCTTCGAGGCCAGGGGAAGGGGCAACCTTTGGGGAAGGAGAGGAGGGAATCCTAACAAACCTGCTTATCATTTCTTGCATGTTTGCCTCCAGGCGGTTAATAGCGCCTTCAACACTTGAACGCCACTCCTGTGTGGGTGACGGGTCCATAGTGGCCAGATTATTCTGTAAGGACACTCAGGGAAGACCCGGAAATTCAACCACACACAGAAGTACGTAAAGGAAAAACAAATTTAGTTTTACGGAAACTGGTTGCTGCTCAGGATGAAGTAGTCAAAACTCGACTTCGTGGCGCAGTGGACGGGTGGAGCAGAGGAACTACAGGTCTCACGATGGGGAAGTGCAGGAAACCAATAGAACAGGCTCCGGAGGAAACAATGAAGGTCTCCACAAGGAATCCAAACGCAGCACCAGGGGCTTAGACGATAATCAGGCAGAGGTAATACACAGGAAGGCAGAGAGAGCAGACTTAGCTTGAAGGGCAGGCAATACTCGGTGGTCATGAGGCAGAGCTTGAGTCAGGGTCCAGAAATCCAGAATAAAGGAATCCGTAACAAGCTTGGCAGGAGGGGAAGATCCGTGGACAGAAAGTGGTCGAAGAAACACTAGAAGGCAAGGCATGAAACGCTGGATCTCTACTGGCTCGTGGCTGTCGATAATCTGGCAAGGAGGCAGAGGCTGAGAGGTGATTAAGTAGAGCGAGGCCCAGGTGGCACAGATAAGCAATCAGGCAAGGCAGGTGAGTTGAATGAATGCTAACACAGCAAGGACAGGACAGAACATGAATCATGACAGTTGATATTGAAATAGGATAGTTATTCCACCCCCCTCTTCCCGGATGTTTTCAGCAAAGAAAAGGCAATTTCAGGCTTACTTCTCAGTCTAGGCAGATAGATAATAGAGGAGTTTGTTGTCAAATGCTCAACTAGTCATTTTTAAAGACTTCTCAGCATCTTCAGAGTTGCTGTGGGCCTCCTGGTAACCACCCTGATAGGTAGTCTTGCTTTTTCATCAGGTTTTAAAAAACATCAAGTTTTATCATTGAATCAGTTTAAATTAGCAAATGCTAACTGACTGTTTATTCTATATAATGTTAAATATTTTGCAGTTTTTCTCAGTTCTTTGGTACATTTCTCAGATCAGAACTGAAATTCTCAAAACTACTTGTTCTTCAAATCATTGTGTCACTTGTGCAAATCAAAAAAGCAATTTCTGATTCCTTTGTGCAAGTTGGAAATGCTTTTGTCTAAATCTGTCCTGAACTGGTAAATTGCTCCCAGGTGAATCCTGAGCTTCTCCAGCATAGGTAAAAGTGTGAAGCATTAGATCAAACAATGATCAATAAGTTTTTTGAAATAGCTCAAAGGTGCATCTCATGGACAATCCACTAGCAAGTCCATAGTGTATATGGCTGGAACACAACATAATATTACATTTCTGACAGTGGAAGGACAAAGATTTGGATGGGGTCAACAGCCAGAGAGAAGAAGAGGAGTGAGATTGTGGTGGAGGAGGTAGGAGACAAAACAGAGGAAGAGGCAGAAGAGGCTGAGGACGTTTGCCAGTTTCCATCACTCCGTCATACATCAGAGACAGATGAAGTGATGCTCCCATCATGCCTTGTGTCTACTGTAGCAGCCTGAGGGGGCAGCACTATGATCTGGGGTTACTGCAGGTGGTCAGGTTCAGGTTTAACAACATTATGAGGTCAGCTGACTGCCTGAAGATACTGAATGATCCACTTCTTTCTTCTCTGATGACTCGGGGATTTTCCAAGATGACAATGCCAGGATTCATTGGGGCTGAAATTGTGAATGAAGGTTCAGGGAGCAGGAGGCATCATTTTAACTCATGGATCAGCCTCCAGAGTTCAGACATTTACCCCACTGATAATCTTTGAGATGTTCTGGAGATGGCTCTGCACAGTGGTCTGACTCTCCCATCATCAATACAAGATCTTGGTGAAAAATTAATGCAACACTAGATGGAGATAGACACTAGCCCCCTCGCAACCCTGCAAGGATAAGTGTGCTAGAAAATGGATGGATAGATGGATGGATGGACAATAGTGATAGCAACATAATATGTCTATGCTATATATTAGCTACATTTTAGACACAGATTGACTGCTTTCCAACCATTCAACAAGTACAATAACACTTATAACACTATCAGATTAAATGTACAGCGTCTTATTTCACTGTTTAATTTAAGTCTTGATTCTAATTTTTAAAAAATTGTTTCCATCATTTGAATTTTATTCTCAGTTTGTATCCATGTGGCCTTTTCTACACTGATTTACCTTTATCATTATGGTTCATGTTTGAGCAGCACAGAGGCAGCAGTAACCAGTATGAACTCTGTCTTATTCTCAGGTTTCAGCCACATTATGGCAACATTAGATGCTTCTGGGGCGGGGGAGCACCCCCCATCCTACATTATTTTTCTGGTGGTCTTCCTCTTCTTCCTGACTGGACTGCTAGGCTTCCTTATCTGCCACCTGCTGAAGAAGAAGGGCTATCACTGCCGAACTGGAGAACTGGAAGATGAAGAGGATAAGCTTGGGGAAGATGCAGATGGTAAGTAGAGACAAAAAAAAAAAAAAAAAAAAAAAAAAAAAAATCATCTGTTTTTCATTTTATTGTATTGTCTCTACAAGGTCTCCTTATGTTACTAGTCATTTCATAGATAAAATCAGCCAAAGGTGCCATGCAAATAGGAAAACATGCATACAATACATATACAATCTTTTAGTTTAATGTTCTTTATTTGTTTGCGAATGAGAACTTTCAGAAATGTAGACAAATGAAAATATAGTTTCCATCTTTCTGACCTGCTCTCACTTTCCTTCGATGCTTGTTTTCATCAGACTCTCTTAAAAATATAACATGTTTTCAGCAGCTTAATATTGGACTATAACAGCAGCCAAAGTGGAACAAACACTGGTCAGAAATATTAGGAGCCTGTTTGCTGAAAACAGCTGCAATGAAATACTGTTACTGTATTATATATTCTTCTTTTCTTTTTTGAAGGACAATAAATGCATAGTGTTTCCAACCTCAATTTTTTCAAGTATTGAAGACTCTACTTACAATATTTTTAACCCCCCCCATAAATCAAGTTACTTTGACAATAAAAAGCAACTTAAAAGCAAATATGAATCATTTCAGTAATTTTAGGTGTTACAGCAGCTTCCAGATTTATTGGCACCACTGGTAAAAATGTTTGAAAAGCATTCGAATGGATACTTTTTTTATGGAAGTAGCAGCAAAAGTTTAATTTGTTTAAATTCTGCAGATGTGAAAACATTTGACATAGGAAAATTTACAAAATCCAAACATTCAATCTGAGTACACTTTAGTGCTGAGAGCTAATACCTGCAATTATTTGTATAAAATAAATGTAACTGAAATGTTTTTGTATTTTTTGTGTGTCAATAGAGTGTCAATTGGTTATTAAAGATTTTTTTGCTTAGCTGAGATGTAAAGCTGTTACACAGAGGCTCATTTCTCTTACCTGCAATATTAAAAATAATGAAGAAGCTGCTCCTAGACCAGACTCTGTCAACCCCAAAACAATTGCGAAAATAATCTCTAGTCCCAAAACCAGATTGCTAATCCCAATTAGCTCCCTTTCAGTCCTTGACTGTTTTATAAAAGATCTCTGCAGAGGGATTGAAAATACTATACCATACTAGAAATATGAAACTGTAAGAAACAATACAACTTTTGGACATATGCAGTGAGGAGCTCTACAGGCTAACTGACCACTCTGATTTAATATAACTGGGGCAGCGTGCTTTGGTCACATGAGATTAAAATTAAGATTTTTGGCAAATAGCTTCCAGTTGCTTTTGGCATGAAACAAAATATGAATATGTGGAAAACTCAGACACATTGTTAAGCATGGCAGGGGATCTGTGATGCTATGGGCTTGTATGTGATTTTGTCAGTGGTGTTGAGAATTATTTCCAAATATCAAATATTTTTCCCAGTGACCAAATGGACTAAAATTAAAAATTAGATTTTTCTATATTACTTGGTTGGACGTTATTCTACTGTAATAAAAGTTTGAAATATTTTAGGGGGTTTTTACACATCTACCAGTGGCGTCAATAAGTGTAGAGGGTGCCATGCTACATGAACAGCTGAATGATATATCCTGTGTTCTGACAAAACACACAGAGCAGCCGGTTCTGAATCTGTTTATTTCTCCTTTTCATTTCATCCACTTTTTCATCTCACTCACAAAAACCTCCTGAGTCATACAAACACTCAGCATGAAATCTGTCTGTCTTTGAAAAGGACTCTCAAACACAACCATGCATTGTTATCATACATACAATTGTCCATGCACATGTAAGAACACATCTACAAATGTAAACAGACACATGCACAGATAAATAGATATGACAGCAGAGGGCTGCTCTGAAATACCTGATTTCTTAAAACATATTTTGCATAGATTGGACACTCCAAAACCACCTTAGTCAGTAACTGGTTGTATTTCTACACTGTGTTCCAAATTATTATGCAAGTAATATTTTTTCTCAGATTTTCCATATGGTCACAGCAAATGACAGTCAGTATAATTTCCAAGTCATGACCCATTAAAGTATAAATCCAGTTTTATTGAACAAACCTCCAAATTATAAACAGTATTTAAAAAAATAAATAAATAAATAAATTAAAAATGCACTGTTCCAAATTATTATGGAGAAAAGAGTTTCAAAACATTTTATAGGTTGTAAAGAACTGCACAGTTACTAAAATCAAACGCTATTTCAATCAAAAACATCTTAGCAGGCCAAGTTACATGTTAACATAGGACCCCTTATTTGCCATCAGTCTTGAATCCATTGAACTTGTGAGTTTTTGGACAGTCTCTGCTTGAATTTCTTTGCAGCATGAGATGATGCATTGTCATACATGAAGATGATTTTGCTATTGAAGGCACTGTTCTTCATTTTGTACCATGAAAGAAAGTGATCAGTCAAAAACTCTATTCTTTGCCGAGGTCATTTTCACACCTTCAGGAAACCTAAAGGGGCCCACCAGCTCTCTCCCTATGATTCCGGCCCAGACATGACTCTGCCACCTCCTTGCAGCTTTGTTGGGATGTGGTGACCATCCAACCATCCACTACCCCATCCATCTGGACCATCCAGGTTGCACGGTATTCATCAGTAAACAAGACTGTGAAAATTAGTCGTCATGTATGTCTGGGCCCGCTGCAGCCATTTCTGTTGGTGAGCACTGGTTGGTGGTGGCTGAATAGAAGGTTTATTCACAACTGCAAGCCTCTGGAGGATCTTACACCTTGAGGTACATGGGACTCCAGAGGCACCAGCAGCTTCAAAAACCTGTTTGCTGCTTTGTAATGGTTTTTTGGGGCTGCTGTCTTAATCTGATGAATTTGTCTGGCAGAAAGCATCTTCATTTTGCCTTTATCTGCACAAACCCATCTGTGCTCTATCTGAATCAGCCACAAATCTCTTCACAATATGATAATCACACATCAGTTTTCATGAAATATCTAATGTTTTCATACCTTGTCCATGGCAATGCACTATTTGGTGCTTTTTGGCAGCAGAGAGATCCTTTTCCTTTCCCATATTGTTTGAAACCCATAGCCTACTTAATAATGTGGAACGTTCTTCTTAAGTAGTTTTCCTTAAATTAGGCTCACCTGGCAAACTAATTATCACAGATGTCTAAGATTATTCCAGTGATCCAAAGAGCCCTGGGACACAATACCATCCATTAGTTTAAAAATTAAATCTTTATGAAACTTAAATCCAATTTGCATAATAATTTGGAACATAGTGTAGGTGACTGAAAGGATTGTTATAAAAGAGTTAAATTTTTTATTTGTTCAAATGTCTTGTTTCGTGTTTAGATGAGAACGATGAGAATCAAGACACCGTAGAGCAGATTCTTAAATGCATCATGGAAAATGAAGGTAACAAATGTTAGAATATTGCTGAACTGCATTGATTATTTTCTGCTATTATGCTTGTGTTGATTTATTTCAAAGTTAAAGTATTTTATATGGATCTCTGCTCAAATGTATGTATCCTATTATGATTCATGTAGTTTTTTCCCAGTCTGAATCAGTATTTATCACAAAACTAATTTAAGTCAGTGGATTTGTGATTGTGGTTTTTCTTTTCTTCTCCAGCCAACATGGAGGCCTTCAATGAGATGCTGGGAAACCATAATGTCTGTGTGCGCCATGATCCAAGGTAAGCTCACTCACATAATCCAGCACTGAACACATGTCAGCAGATTTTTTCAAATTTATACCATATTGGAAAAATTAATCTTTTAATCACTGTGATAGTTTAAAATCTGCAAATAACACAACAGTGAGTGAGAGAGTAGCAATTTGTTACTGTTTAAAGTGACATATGACAAACTTTTTGACTATTAGAACCCAAGAGGGAGAAACCTAAAACATAAACATGAAAACTACCAATTGTTTTTATGTCTTTACTGCTGTCTGCACAACAAATTGCCCTTGGGGATGATAAAGTTCACTTGAACTTGAACCTGAACATGGGAAACAATTTTCTGCTCAGAGATGTGGCCAGTTTCAGAACCTTGATTTTGTACAGTTCTGACCCACCAATAATAATATTAGCAGATTCTGATTTCTCTTTAACTGCCAATAACAATGAATACATTTTTCTACTTTCTCCAATTATTGAAAATTTAACTTTCTTAACTCTGTGATGTTTATAGTAAAATAAAACTATTTCCTCAAAAGCAGCCCATAATAGTAGAACTGTCTCTCTATCCATTGTGGATAATCTACAAATCCAGTAGAACACTTTATTCCACTGTTTAGGGGACAGAACTATTTAGCTATACAGATAAAACCCAACTAACAAAAATCACTGTTACACCTTCACAAGACAGATTTTTAAAGGATTTTTGTTGCACACTTGAAAGTGTGGTCTGCACTGTGCACCATCCATCCATCCTTCCATCTATTATCCATCATGCTTGTCCATGCAGGGTCGTGTAGGGGGCTGGTGCCTATCTCCAGCAGTCATTGGGCGACAGGCGGGGTACACCCTGGACAGGTCGCCAGTCCATCGCAGACTGTGCACCATATAACAAGATATTTGTCTTTTATGCAAGTTAAAAAATAAAAGATTATCACAGTTTCCAACTTCATATTTTGGAGAAAAAAAAACTCTAATTTATTGTTATATGTTAGATTGTTTATTATTTCTTCTGGCTAATCTCTCACCGTGAGAGATTAGCATGATTAGTGCAGTTAGCATTGCTACTTGTAAACATCACCCTCTGTGTGTATTCACTATCAGTCGGTTGACCCTTAATTAACTGAAATTAAGCTAATATTTCCTATTTTAGCCTGATCAATGACAGGCAGATCTTGATTCTTATGCAGTGTAGTAAAATGCAGTTTAGTATAGCATAGATACCAGGAGCAGCTTTCCTATATCTTGTATCACTGGCTAAAGTGGCAGCCTGAATGAACAGATGGCATTTTGACAAGCTTCTTGCACTTCTTGTACTGATTCTTGCACTTCTTCCTCTTACTCAATTTTTGAAGACCACACTGATACTGAAAATAACTGAATGTTCTTCACTCAGCAACAACTTCCACACCAAAGACTGTCACATTGTTAGCATTACCTGTTATAGCTTAGACACCAGGGCTTTCCCCGATCAGGACCAGTCAAGCGTGAAATCAGATGATTGGTCCCTGCTGAAATGGACCATCTTCATAAATGGCTTCAAATAGTTTGGAATACGTAGGGTGATAAGAAAAGTACAGTTCTGTAACCTTTAAAAGGAAAGAGTAGAGATCTGATTGACCAGATGATTAGGGTACATCCTAGGAGTGAATACTTACCAGCAGTCTTTCAAACAAGGACCAAGGTTCCAGGGTTGTATAACAAACTGATGTTGAACAACTTCACAATGTTACTTGCTGATCTTTGTATAAATGCATATATTGGTCTTTGTTTTTATTGTCCTTAACAATGTCAAGCTTTTGGGGTATTTTAGGACAAACTCTGACTTCATGAAAACAAGTAATTCTAAAATCTGACATCAAAATCTTGCATATTGATATCCAGGTTACGTAAGGAGTCCATTGGTGGTGTTCCTCCCCATCTCCATACAGTCCACTCAGGCACCGACCACAACTCCTGCCTCCTATGTGCCCAGGTCCAAGCAAAGAAGGGCCGGAGACAAAGCAGAACACCTCGCTTCAAACAACGACCTGGAGAGCAGACTGTTTTTTCTGTTGGAAGGTAGGAAGGCAGACTTTAGCCATTTTGTTAAGTTCAACACATGAAGAGCGGCAAAGTGAAACATTGTTCATTCTGTCATTATCTCCTCAGATTTCGGGTGACACACTCAGATAAGAAGCTCCAGGGAGGTCCTAATCTATTGGCTGTTTTGGGGGACCAGTTGGACCAGTCCCAAGATAGTGAGGAGAGAAAGGAGGATGGGTATAATCTGAAGAATATGTTTAAAGAAGTCCAACCACCTTCAGATGGCACCAGTGGTGTTGCTGCAAATGTGGGGAAAAGAAAGAAGAGTGTGACCATATTTGGGCTGAGGCGGGGCAGTGATCCTTTAGGTTTGAGAATAAAAGAGAGGGAAAGGAGAGACACTGGGGGGATTAGATTCGCTGTTCAGCGACCACCCGTAGTGCTGGAGGAACCTGTGCAGGCAGAGAATGTTAAGGCTAATCCAGAACATGGCACTAAACTTGGTGCCAAGCTGAATACTGAGCCTGCATCAGCTCAGCGTGAAGGTATAACTTCAATTCTGAAAAAATCCCCCAACTCTAACTCTGGTCCCCAGGAAGGTTCCAAACTTGGCAGACAAGAAAAGATAAGCACAGAAGCCTCTGTCCCAACTTCCTTGCCTATTTCACCTGAGAAATCTGTAGATGTCGGCAATAAAGTATTAAAGATAGAAGATCCCGGACCACTGCAGACCTCAACCCCTATTGACACCATACCTGCACCAATTCCAGGTTTCACCTCTGTTATGCCCACTGGCCAGTCCCATTTGAACAAAGACTTTATGGCTGTCCGAGCTTCCTCTGACCCATGTTCCAGCCCAGATCCAGAACCAGCCATCAGTGGAGGCCTTGCTTTAATAAGCTTAGGTTCATCTCCTGCATCTTCCTTTCAAAACAAGACCTTTTCATCAATCTCGTCATTAAAAACACCTACCTCATCCCTGGCAGAGTCACCAAGCCCGCAAAGCAGCTTAGGAAACATAACAGAGGCAACCGAGACCAAACCATCATCACCACTAGCCCCATGTTCTTCTCCAACTGCAGCTTCACCTCATTCAACTCCAAAGTCTGAAAGTTTGACTTCTGTAAGCTCTACAACCCAAGGAGACATACTTCCAGGTTCATATTCCATAAAGGAACACAAGCTAGAAGGACAGATGGAAGAAAAGGTAGAAAAAAAGAGGCCTGGAATCTTAAAACCACCTAAACTGTCTCCAGTTGCAACAGGAGATTCAGCCTCTTCTTCTGAGAAGATTTCTAAAGACAGACTGAACAGTTCGCCTTTGTCACAACCCAGCCCACTGTCCCCATCCTCACTTCAAAGGGGTAGAATAAGTAGTGTAACAATTGTTAAAGCTAGTCCTGACAGCAAGAGGGAGTTCTCTGTCGTCACTATGGTGGACAAAGAAGATGCCTCCTCAGTGGACCAGAAATTCGAGAATTCTCAAGATGGATTTAAATCAGAGAGAGAAGAAATAAGTCCAGGTGTCAGAAACCAAGAACAGATTTTTGCTGGTGAATCAGAGTTTCAGAGCAAGGAGACCTCAGCAGCAGAAACCAGACCATATCCTGGTCAAGACAAGGATGACATGATGGAGATGGAAGATATTAGAGACTGCAAGGTGACACAGGTGGAAAGAGCCGAGGGGCTGAGAGAGGATACTGAAAAGATGTTGAATAACCAATCAAAACAGAACCAAGAAGGGAAGTCTCAAGTTGATGAAGAGTTTACTGCATCCAGTAATGATCCAAGGAGAGAGAAAAGCGATACCACAAACTGATCAACACTGAAATACATATGATAATACCAATGACAAATACTATGATGAGCATTCTTTTATTCATTTAACCACAGATGAGCTTTGGAAAATGTTTTTTTCCCTTTATAGCCATATGAGTCAAACTGATACCAGACTTGCATAGTTATATTGGTATAAAAGTTAAGGTTTGTGAATATCATTTTTGTTCTGTCAGTTTACCACTAACACAACCATAAGGCTGACGTCTTGTTGAACAATGCCACTGGCATCATCTCCTGACTAAGTTTAAGAGTTTTCTCAGTTGCTTTGGTGCATTTCTCAGATCAGAACTGAAATTCTCAAAACTACCTATTTAATCTTCAAATCATTGTGTCACTTGTGCATATCAAAAAAGCAGTTCATCACTTCTGTGAACAAGTTACAAATGCTTTTGTACATCCATGCAAGTGATTATCTACAGTTCTCTACTTTTTCCTACATTTTAAGTTGCTGATGTCATGTTGATCAAAATGTATTATATGGGTCACTGTTGAACAGTCTTAACCTCCACAACATTTAGGGATAAGTTTGTCGTATAAGTCTCTACATGCAAAATGCTTGAACAGGTTGTCATAATACGTCAGTATATTTTTATCTTAGACATTTTGTTCTAAATCTGTCCTGAATTGATAAATCGCTCCCAGGTGAATCCTGAGCTTCTCCAGCGTAGGTAAATGTGTGAAGCGTTAGATCAACCAATGATGAACCAGTTTTCTGAAATAGCTCAAAGGTGCATCTCATGAGCCAACCAGCAAGTCTATAGTGTATATAGCCAGAGGACAACATGATGTTACATTTCTGACAGTGGAAGGAAAAGGATTTGGACTGAGTCAACAGCCAGAGAGAAGAAGAGGAAGAGGAGTGAAGCTGTGGTGGAGGAGTTAGGAGGAAAAGCAGAGGAAGAGCCAGTTTCCATCGCTCCATCATCATCAGGCAATGGTTTGCGGCCTTCAACAGGATGCTGATGGAGTTCCTCTCACCCTACTCCTCATTCCTTAACCCCACTGAGGACTTTTTCTCAGCATGGAGATGGAAAGTATAGGAAGACTGCACTGTAAATTATATAGCACTCCATGTATAGTTTTCCTTAAAGAGATTGTCTTATGTTCCCATTTCTACTTTAATTTTTTTTCTTTGTGCTTTACAGTGCTGTCTTTTTTTTCTGTATCACAGTGACATGGTCTGTCAACAAATTACAGTAAAAGCGTAAATGTGAATCTTGTCCAGTCTTTTGCCATTGATCTTCAACAATTGCAATTTACAATACTTGTCATCAAAACTTTAGCCATAGTTTACAACAGAACGTCCCTCCAGAGTTAACTGTTATACTGACAACGTGACTCAGATATTTGACTGTCTTATCCAAACACAATGAAACAAGGACTTGTTATGCTGAGGTACAGACATGTTCATTGACACAGATATTTACTTCTGAGAGATGAACTAAGGATTTTGAGCAAGAGACTGGCTTTTGCAGGTAATCCATTGTTTTGCTGTTTGCACGAATTGTTTTGAGAAATGCACTTAGTGTTTTGCAAATGTCCAGGATGATTTGAGAAATGCACCAAAGGGATTGAGAAAAAACTGTAATGCCCTGAAGTGTCTGAACACTGGAGTGACTGGAGCAACGTTTGTCCACACATTTACGGTATGGTATCATTCTGTAACCTCTCCGCATCACCACACAGTTGTGTCAAGGTCTGTTCTAGATTTTACCTTAGTATCATCCCATGCTTTGTTAGATATTCACAAATGTTCCAAGTGGACCCATCTGTAAGGAACCATGAAGAATGATATTCTTGGTGTTCTTTCAATATGAGTAAATGATCCGTGAGGGGGGAAATGATAGGATCCTTTGCTTTAGTAATCTGTTGGCAGCTCCTTTCTGTGCAGCTACATCATCCATTCACTATTTCCTGTCAATGCAGATAACTACAGTACAAGTTGGACAAACTTCAGGTAATTCCTTGACAGAGTACTGCTTTGTTTAGTGGAACAGTGTCAGCAGAGGTTAGATCCAGTCATTGTATGTGAGTCTCAAGTCTTGAGTGAAGTCCCAAGTAAAGACATTCAGGTACCAAGTCAAGGTCTGGAAGTCCAGAGTCAAGTTCAAGTTCTAAACTTTGAATTTTTGTGTTCTTATCAAGTCATTTGACCAAATATGAAAATCAGTTACAGAGCAATAATAAATGATTTAAACAAACAATAACTGCCTAACAAAAGATACATTAATTTTCTAAAGAAGCTGAACAGACATGGATCAAAAATAAAAAGTGCCACCTTTGACATTGACAGCAAGTAACCCAGGATTACAAAAACAGATTCATGTTTTTCTCCTTTTTTTACTGTACCACCCTCAAATTTAAACGAATGAGTAAAAAATGAAATATATTTACTTTAAGAGAGATGTTACTCCCGTCAGCCTGTAGATGCATGTTTAATGTATAAACTAAATAAAAAATAAATGCAACAAACAAAAGATGTTTCCCAAAATATAGTTTTAATGTTACTCATCTATTTTGTGGAGGAATAATCTGGACCTCATTTACGAATGTGTGTGAGAGATGAAAAACAAGAAAGAGAAAGGAAGAAATCCAACACTTACATAAAGTTAAAGGCATTCACAGTAATCATGCTGAATTCCCTGAATGAATCAAACAAAGTGCTTTTCTGTCTTTGTAATGACTAAGTTAACAGCTGTTTATCTTTGTCTTCACATTGTCCACTCCATTATATATTGCACTAAATATGGTTTGGAGGGTTTACTTCTCCTTACTCTGAGCTGGATAACCAATTTCAAATCCACATTTAAAACCTTTGTTCTCAGTTCTGAATAAGAAATATTTTCAAATTTAAGGTATAAATTACAGCATAATGAATGAGACAAAGTGTGGGAAGTAAATAAAAGACTTGAACTTCTGAATGAATGAAACAGGAAGTGCTTTTATTTTATTTATTTTTTGGCTGGAAGTCTCCTTGTGATGCTACAGCTAGTTTAGCAGCAAGAGAATGGTCATTGTTGTGAAGCTACAGCTAGCATGAACAGATTGTTATGAGCCATGACAAGGCTTCAAGCAAAAGAAGGATCAGATAGATGTAAGTCTGGACAGAGCAAATGAGCTGAACACATTCTTCAACAGGTTCAGTTCAGGAACAAGCTCACCATCCTCCCCTCCTGCCCCCAGCCAAACAGACACCCCACCCTCCTTTGACCCACAGCTTTCCTGTCATACCTCAGATGCTTTATCCTCTACCTCAGTCATGGACTCTTCTGCTTCCACTAGTTGGTCTTCAACCAAATCAGGAGATGCTGCTCCCTTTGCCTCCCCCTCCCACTTTTCTGTTTCTAGAAGTCAGGTGAAGAGGCAGCTGGAAAGACTGAACAGGAACAAGGCAGCAGGTCCAGATGGTGTCAGCCCCAGAGTCGTGAAGGCCTATGCAGAGCAGTTCTGTGGGATTGTGCAACACCTCTTCAACCTTAGCCTGATCCAAGAGAAGGTTCCACTGTTGTGGAAGACATCCTGTCGGGTTCCGGTACCAAAGAAAGCTCACCCATCAATCATATTGAAAGAGACTATAGACCTGTTGCCCTGACATCCCACATCATGAAGGTCTTGGAGAGACTCCTGCTGGCCTACCTGAATAAGCAAACCACCACATATCAGGACCCCCTGAAGTTTGCTTATCGCCGTGGAGTTGGAGTTGAAGATGCAATCATACACTTGCTTCAACAAACCTACTCTCATCTGGACAAAGCAGGCAGCACTGTGAGGATCATGTTCTTTGATTTCTCCAGTGTATTTGATACAATTCAGCCTGATCTGCTTTGTCTGAAACTTCAGAAGATACAGGTGGAGACCTCAACAATCAACTGGATCAATGACCACCTGACAAACAGACCACAGTTTGTGAGACTGAAGGACTGTGTGTCTAGCCAGGTGGTTAGCAGCACAGGAGCACCACAGGGGACTGTACTCTCACCATTCCATTTCACTCTGTACACTTCAGACTTCCAGCACAAGTCAGAATCCTGTCATCTACAGAAATACTCAGATGACTGCAGTGGCTGGATGTATCAGAGATGGACAAGAAGCTGAGTACAGAGAGCTGGTGGACTACTCTGTGTCATGGTGTAGAAACATCATCTCATCTTGAATGTGAACAAAACAAAGGAGCTGACTGTAGATTTCAGGAGAAACAGGGTCAGAATAAATCCTATTTCCATCAAGGGAGACAAAGTGGAGGTGGTTGAGGAATATAAATACCTTGGTGTTCATCTTGACAACAGACTGGACTGGAGACTCAACAAGAAGAAACAGAGCAGACAGTATTTCTTGCAGAAGCTAAGATCCTTCAAGGTTTGCAGCAAGATGTGGCAGATCTTCTATAAGGCTGTTGTTGAGAGTGTCATCTATTCTGCTGTCATCTGTTGGGGTAGCAGCATCAGAACCAGGGACTTGAAAAGAATAGACAGAACTTCTAAATTAATAAGAAATCTCTTATTCATTGCCCAAAATTAGAAGGCATTCTGTCCTTCAGATATGTCAAGATAGTGACTTAATTGCAGTGCTGCAGCTATGTTACAATGCATGTATTTGAACGTTGGGTTTCTGTTTTTATTTATTTGTTGCTTATTTAGTTAGAGCTTGCCATATTATTTCATTCCTCTGTGTGTTGACTCTTGGTAAATGGTAAACGAAGGTAGACTTCGCTGCCTCCCTGTCCATAATTTTCTACCCATGTTTTGCAAACTGCAGTTCGTTTCTTGTTAGGATGCTGCCTCGAGTCTAAGTCTTGTGACTCAACTCCATGCCTCTGAGTGACGAGTGTTCTTTCATAAAATGGTGCTTTTTTTAAAACTGGATTTTAAAAAGTCATTTAGTTCTTTATCTTACAGTTTTTTTTGGTGGACTCATTTATGAATTTATTGTCATCTTGTTGTTGGATCCACCTTCTCAGTTCATGACAAGATGCCTTGACATATTTTCAGAATTATCTTTGCAAATCCGCCTTGTCACTTCTCATTTCTTTATTCTCTGCTTCTGAGGAGCCAAACCTTCCCTTAGCGATCAATTTAAAGCTCTATAAACAAGCATTGCCCATCCAGAATAATGCCAGCTGGCTTCAAAAAGCATGTAGTCAAGGAGAGACTTATTAAGGGGCATTAAACCAAATGGTCATGGGGATGTATGTATAAATTTGAACCTGTATGGTAACTTTTCATCCTGTGTGAGTTAGAGAAAATCCACATTAAATTACAACTTGTTCACCCAGATTTTGCTTTTAAAAATCATTGCAGCTCTATGTTGTTGTTGGAACAAGAGCGACCCAAATCAAGCATTAAAAGTCCAAAATGAATCCTTGTCCAGGATGAGTGGATTTAACCTTCTGACCACACCTGTCCCTTGTGATGATAGTAATAATAGAACCTTTGTAATTCTGTTTAAATACATAAGGGATCATATAGTAGACTTATTATGAGTTCTTACCAAGGAATCCATATGTACACAGAACTTAAGGTTGTAGTTACACATTTTATGCATGACGAATGAGATCAGTTCATTTCAGGTTACTTTATTACATCAACTCAGAAGTTTGTTTGGAGAGACAAAGTAAGCTGCCAATAAATGGATGTAATACAAACTACTCCAATAAAAGGAACATGTAAGCTATTATCAGTTTTTTCCTTTTCTTTTCCATTAAAACCAACAGTCTATACACTAAGAAGATACAGATTCAACCACACTAGTTCCACTTTAGAAATATTTCATTATACATTAAAAAGAATTACAATATTTTTTTATACAAAACACATAAAATACTAAAATATTTTTTTAAAAATCTACACATGCATAACTTCTGTTAAGTGCAGATTATGCCCTGCTACAGCTGCTTACCGTTTATGGGGTGTCATTTGTAAAGTTGCACAGTCAAAAATTAACAATAATATCATTTAGTTAGCAAGCTACATATTTAGTTAGCAAGCTAAATATTTAGCTTCAAACTAAATGTTTAGCTGCCAAACTAAACATTTAGTTTGAAGCTAAATATATAACAAGCTAAACATTTAGTTAGCAACTAACAATCTGAAATATTTATTTGTAATAATCTTTATTGTCATTCAACATAACGTCAGAGATGCACTGCAGAAAGAAATTAGGATGCATATAGGTCACAAACAGAAACAAGCTGGATATAAAAGAATATAAAAAGAAGAAGATAAGAATAATATAGACTAAAATATAATAAGAACCAGATCAAAAGAGGGGAGGCTGTATAAATATAAGTGCAAACTTTTTCAGTTTTTTCAAGAAATGTATCAGGAATGATATTTGCAAAAAAGTCAAAAACAGATAGATAAAATAATGTTATAGTCTTGGATTATTTGGAGTGATTCAAAAGTCTGATGGTCATTGGGTAGAAGCTGTCACAGAACCTTACTGTTTTGCATGACAGGCTGCGGTATCTTCTGTCTGAGGGTAGGAGTGAGAACAGTCCATGACAGGGGTGAGAAGGGTCCCTGTTGATTCTTGTTGCCCTCCAGAGGTAATGTTATTTTGCCAGGTCCCCAATGGGTGGCAGCATGACCCCAATTATTTTTTCAGCTGACCTCACCACTCTCCCTATTGCCTTCCTGTCTGAGGCATTGCTGTTCTCATGTCACAGAGAGATGCTGCTGGTCAGCACACTCACTCTCTCTGGTCAGCCTCTGTAGAAGGTACTTAGGATTGATGAGCTGGGTGTACTCTCTTTAGTCTGCGCAGGAAGTGTAGGCACTGGTGGGCCTTTTTGACAGCGGAGTTGGTGTGCAGCGACCAGGTGAGAGTGTCGGCTACGTGGACCCCCAGGAACTTGATATGTAGGACGATCTCCACAGCAGTGTTCTGTATGTAGAGCGGGGTGTGCACAGGCCATTTCCTCCTGAAGTCAATCACCAGTTTTTTGGTTTTTCCCACATTCAGAAGCAGGTTGTTGTTGCTGCACCATTCTACAAAAAGTTTCACCTTCTCTCTGTAAAACTTCTCCTCACCAGCCTGGATGAGCCCCACCATTGTTTTGTCAGCCGCATACTTAATGATGTAATTTGTAGTGTACTTGGCACAACAATCGTTGGTCATCAAGGTGTAAAGTAGGAGGCTGAGAACACCTCCCTGAGGAGAGCCTGTGCTCAGCATAATTGTGTCTGACCTGTTATTTCCTCCCCGTACAAACTGAGGCTTGTCTGTTAAAAAGTTAAAAGTATCCAGTTTTGCAGGGTAGTGGACAATCCAAGTTGAACCAGTTTGTTGATCAGATGCTGTGGGATTATGGTATTGAACACTAAAATCCACGAACAGCATCTGGACCAATGCATTCTTATTTTCCAGGTGTTTCAAGGTCAGGTGGAGTGCAGTGGATATGGTGTCCTCAGTGGAGCGGCTTGTGTGATATGCAAATTGAAATGATCAAGTGAAGGGGGAAGGATGGAGGTGATGCAACCTTTGACCAGCCTTTCAAAGGACTGAAGGATTATGGGTGTAAGGCAATAATCATTCAAAGTCGTTACTGTGGGTTTTTTAAGAATCGGGATGAGTGCAGAGGCTTTGTAGCAGGATGGTACAACAGCTTGACACAGGGAGATGTTGAATATGTCTGTAAGGACGTGCATCAGTTGTTCTGCACACTCCTTCAGGACATCATTTTAAATGTCCTGAAGGGCCATTCAGCTTGCTAACTAATTAGCTCCAAGTTAGCAAGCTAAATATTTAATTAGCAAGCTAAATATTAAGCTTCAAACTAAATGTTTAGCTGACTAACTAAATATTTAGTTTGCAGCTAATTAGTTAGCAAGATAAATATTTAGCCCCAGCTAAACATTTAGTTTGAAGCTAAATAGATAGCAAGCCAAATATTTAGTTAGCAGCTAAATATTACAAACTAAATATTTAGCTTACTAACTAATCAGCTCTGAGTTAGCGAGCAAAATATTTAGACAGCAAGCTAAACATCTGGTTTGCAGCTAAATATTTAGCTCCAAGCTAAATAGTTAGTTAGAACACCAAATATGTAGTTTGTAGCTAAATATTTAGCTTAAAACAAAAATATTTCTTGGTAAACTAAATATTCATTTTGAAACTGTGACTTTTAAAAATTAATGAATAACATGGTGAAAATGTGAATTTGAAAAATGAACCCCCATTTTTTCCCTCCTATGACAGGTTAAATAACCCAAATTATTGCTGTTAATTTTTGACTGTTTAACATCACCCCCTATCCATTAACTTTTCCATATGAATATTTAGTAAACTTTATTTTTAACATTGATCCTAGTAATATTTCTTCAGTTAAAAATTGTGCACATATCTGAGTTGTAAACAGGTTCATGACAGAGAAACCTAAGTAGTGTCTGTGTGGCATTCTCCAGTTTACTAATGAGAACACCTGTTAATTGTCTGATAAGGCATGAAGGGCACAAACCATTGCTGATTTGCTCAAAATAAGTCACTATTTCCTGTGAAGCTCAACCGTCTCACATCTAAGTAGAGCTTGTTGGCGGAGGAGGGGGTGCTCGACACTGAAACAATACAAGGAGAATGAAAGTATTGATCCTCACATATTTCTGTCAGTTCAAACATGCTTGAATATATGATTGTTTAGTTGTTCAAGTAGGTGTAAGATGACACATACTGGTCTTAATCGATCACTGGGGAACTCTGGAGGGGTCTGGCATTTGGCTTCAGCCTCTGTTGTACCAAACAACACACAATGAATACAGCTGGCACTGTCAATACCACATGTTACAGAGGAAATGTTGTGTTATCTTACCAGCAATCTTTGACTCTTCTATGTGAACAGACTGCTGTTTGTCCTCCACACCACCAGGAAGAGTAGTAGTGTTTGCAGAACCACCACCAGAAGCTGAGGGGATTGGGATGGGGGTTGAGCAGGGAGGTATTGTGGCAGTATGGACAGGCTAAGCAGAAAAAATAATGTGAAGAAAAAGAGAATTTTGGAGTCATTATTCCATCAGAAATCTGTGGGGTTAACACTCACCTCCTTCTCCTCTTTTTCCTCCTCCTCTTCTTCATGATGTAGAAGCTCCACCAGCAATGATGGGAAGACCCCAATTTGGCCATCTAGTTCTCCCTCCCAAAAACCATCATCTACCTAAAAAAATACACACTTTAGAATGTCTTCAGTCAGAGGCTACACCAGAGCCACAGTAATATAGACCACAACAGATCCTTCCTGCCCACAGCCATTAGCATCTACAACAACTCTTTGAAGACACTTGGATAATATGAGTTACAAAATATTTAATTTACCTTCTGGGATTAATGAAGTATTTTTGAGCTGAACTGAATCTAAAGCTTTGATTATTTCATGGGAGTTCCCTTCTAAAGTTAAACAAGTTTCCTCTAAACTCAGCGGAAATGACTGATGAGACCAGATCCGAAAAGGATTGGGACATAACTTTCTTCTGTGTAAGCTGTGTCTGACAGTGGAGAGACAAGAAAAAGCAATGCTTTACAGTAATGAAACATGAAGCTGTGGTAATTTCACAGCAGGTCCTTTCTAACTCAAACTGCTCCCAACTCTAGGAAATATTTCATAGTAACTGGTCTTAAACTAACTGGTGTCAGTTCAATTGCATCCAGTTACATGTGTGGTAGCAGTATTTGGTGATGCAGGGTTTAAAAGAATTAATGTTAGAATGCTTTACAGTATTTATATCCCCATACAAACATAAAAATAACCCCAACTCCCTATGAGTGTGGATCATTAATAAAAGAGATTTGAATTTTGTTTGAGCTGCACTCCATCTGTGCATTTGCTCTTGTTGAACTTGAAGTTAAACATTAGTTGGAGAAAAACATTAAATTCTGTTCGGGTTAACATTTTTCTGCAACAATAACACCTCTGTGAGACAATCAAAGGTTTATTTTCCCATTGCTGTAAAGAGAAAATTACAGCACATTAATATGTAGTCCTATATATCTGTGGGTATGAACTGATATATGGCAGGTGTTATACATCCTCTGGCCAATAGCTCAATGTTGTTCCCAAAGAAATCGATTATAACGTCATAATTTTCAAATACTTGAATATTATTTATATCCATAAAACCCAAAAGTATTAATATAACTCACCTGATATCGGCTTGTGAGTTTTATATGAAGCACAATGTTTGGAAAACACTTTTTCGTTAAAAAAAGAAACGAAAAATATTTGGGGTCCCCAAAAAATTGTGGCCCAGAGCTACTGCCCCTGTAAGTCTGGCCCAGGCTGTAAAAGTTTTTTTTTTTTTTTTTTTGCACACCTGACCCTTATATAGGTTTGACTGAGCTAATTATTTCAGCTCTTCTACTCTCTGTTCAGATCTATAGACTTAATACGGTTGGAGATGCAGAGGTTTTAAATCTCCCCTTTAGGGGCCAGTTTTTATCAGTGGTCTCCAAGTTTCCTGAAGGGTATTTTTTAAAGCTTCATACTTTGGAGGCTTTTTTCTCTCCTTTACTCCAACACTGTGGAATTGCTTTGATTAAACTTAAACCTGATTGGCAGAAAAAACCCCTAAACCAAAAACATTAGTGACAGTCAAAAATCTACTTCTTTTAAAAATACTCAAGATAACAGTTTGAATTCTGGAACATATTTTAGCTCTCAGCCAAAAACTTAGCATCCAGAAAATGATCAACAGAAGGATGAAGGATAACTCATGTCCCAAAGACTTTCACATACTGTTCATCTGTGGGGCATTCTGATTAAAAATAAAAATTTGAAACATTTACTGACAGCATGGAAAGTGAGCGATCAAGACTGCTTTCAAATGTGTCTCAAATTAAGTCTGCCTTTGCAACTATATATATATATATATATATATATATATATATATATATATATATATATATATATATATATATATATATATATAGCTTAGCTTGGGAAGATCCTAGATCGGTACAGCATGTAAAAAAATGTGCTATCGTTACGTTAACACACCTCTCCATGTGGGCAGCGTATGAGGCGAATTAGCGCCCCCTCCTGGAAGGAAAGCTCTTCAGCACTTTGAGCTTGGTAGGAGTATAGAGCTTTGGCAACACCTGTCGTAGACAGAAGAAAAATTTAGCCCTATATTCTTGAATTCACTGCACCCTGGGTAAACTTATCAGGAAAATTACACAGGTTGGTACAAAAATAGACTTTCAGGTTATTTAAATGGACAACAAAGTCTTAGTTGAAAAAAAAAAAACAACTGATAAAACCGAATGAAACGGCATTCTCTTTGTTTGATGGTTTGGTCTTTTTGTTACATCATTAGTAGTAATTAAGGGTGTAATGGTACACAAAAGTCACAGTTCGGAAGGTTTTCCATATGACTCAATCAAAAAAATAAAAAAAGAAATGTATGATTTTTTTTTTTACTTAGGTCAGCAGTAAACAAATATTTTTTCAGTTTCTAAAATTAATTTGATTTTAGCAATTCAATTCAGTTAATTTGTATAGCTCCAATTCACAAACAATATCGTCTCGAGGCACTTTAGAAAAAAGTCATTTCATTCTCATCACACATACACTCCAATTGATACTAGTTATCAAACAGTGCAGTCAAGTTCAGTTACAACAGTGTGGAATGACTTTGTGACTGACTGTATCAAAAAAAAGACCAGAACAGACACAAGTCCTTTATCTGAGGCCATGAAAATATCATTAGTGACTTTCAGCAGTGCTGAATTATTAGGCTCTAAAACTGAAAAAAAAAAAATTGGAAAGCATAGAACAGACTGGAGATTTGGTTGGATTTATTTTCACAAATAAAGTAGTATAAACAGGCATAATCCCAATGAGCTGAATGAAGCTGTGCCCTCCCTTCTTTAAATCAAACAAACTTGGTGTCAAACATTTGTGCGGCAAAAAATTTAGTTTGTGCTGCTATAATTTTTAAGATATTAATAAAAGTTTCCTGATTTTGTAGAAGGTAAACCAGCCCCACACATTAACGAAAGTTGGTGTCAATCAACTGTGTTACGTTAGTGCTGCTAAAAGTTTCATCTGTGCTGCTTTTGTTTTGAAGATATGAATGAAAATTTAAAAGGTCAAAAAGCTCAATGAGAGAGCACTTTATTGCTGTTGAAAAACACAGATTAAAACTTGGGTTTGGTCCACCTTTCTATCTCCACCGTACCTAAATGATAAACCTTAATGTTCCCAAGCAGCAGAGAAACTTGATCTCATTAAAAGAAAGGCATCCTGGACTCATTTGGACAAAATATATATTCTCAGCACAAGAATAGGATTTGGGTCACTCTTTCTCTGAAAGTATTTGCTGTATTTGGTCCAGGTTAAAAATTAAATGCAGATTTGGATGCATTAAAGTCTTCTGTAGAGTAAAAGTCACAGGATAAATGTGGTCAGATTTATTATAAAATAAAAAAAATCCAAACGGCTGGTTATTAAAAGATGAATATTTTGTGCTGTACCTAACTTTTTTTTGTCTTTAATTAAAAATAAAACAATCACCACCTCTATTAACCACCTTTGCGGAAGGGCCAGATTTGTTCCATTATTGAACTGCAGTTGAGGGCCATAGAAAATCAGTCCAGGGACCGCAAATGGCCCCCAGGCCACACTTTGGACTCTGTTCTACATGTATTCAGGTTGAACGCAATCATTTGCTTAGCACGTACCAAACCAAATGGGCTGTAGCAAAAATTTTCTTTACGTCTACCTACTGTTATCCCTCTAGTAGTAGTTGATCATCAATGCTGAAAATTCAGCAAACTGCATATTTTTATTGACCTCCTAGTCAAAAAGCCAGAATGTGGTTCAGCTTTGCAAACCAATCACCGATCACCAACAGAACTCAGAGTTCTGTTGGTGATCTGATTCTGTCTCAGTGTCAGAACAATCACTTGAAAATAAAGCTGAGCCTTGAGCAGAACCCTTTCTTTTCTTTCCTTTCTTTTCTGATCATAAATGATCAGGCCATAAAGTCTGACTGTGACATCATGTTTACACTAGTATCTGTACAGTTTGCTTAGACATCCCAAGAAGCATGATGTAGCACTATAACAGGCACAGATTACTGACCTGTGCTCCCTGCTCTCTCTTTTATTCCTGCGGATGAGCTGGAGCTGAAGGAACTATCCAGCTGAGCAGTGTTCTCTGCTGGTAGACACAGGAACTGCACATAATGCTCAGGAATATACCCCACCTGGCCACAGGAGTTACACACCTACGTAGTGACATAAGCATGAGGAGTGGGCCTTAGAAAATGGACATAAAGGTGTGTTTTCATAGCGTACAGCTCAGATTTATTGTACTGGAGCTGCTTTTGTTACCTTCAGCCAGTCCTCCACATCTCCATCTTCAATGACATGAAGCTCCTCCCCCTCTGTAATCGACAGCTCATCCGATTGGCTTGCCTTCATAAGAAAAACCAATTGGCTAAATTGTGATCATTTCTCTTTGAGGCAAAAGCATGACTTCGCTACAGCAATCCAGAAATACCTGCAGATTATGCCCAAATATATTACAGTCCCAGTTTGCCCTGTGTACAGTCTGGCCAGTCAGAGATGGTTGTTTTAAAGGAAAAACAACTCAGGTTAAAAACCAACTAATCAGCCAAAAACAGTTCATCAGAGATCCACTGTTTTTTATTAAATTGTTTGATTGCTTCAAATGCTGAAGTTTCATTATTGCAATATCTACAATAGGATATAAATAAAGTCACTGTTGAAACCAGAAGTTTACATAGATTGAATAAAAAGACACACGCATATTTTTTTTTTCTCGCTGTCTGAAATTAAATCAAACCAAACTTTTCTGGTTTTAGGTCTGTTAGAATGACCAAAATTATTTCTAGTTGCTAAATGGCAGAAGAAGCGAAAGAAGAAGAGATTTTTTTTTTTTGTAACTTCCTTCGTTTTCAGAAATGTACATACCTTTGGTCAGTATCATAGATAATTGTCTTTTAAACCGTAAGACTTGGGTCAAACCTTTTGGGTTTCCTTCCACAATCCCTATAATAGGTAACTGACACATTTGAGTTAAATGGAGGCTCATTTGTAAAAAATGTTTTGATTCATGTATAATTCTCTTTCTACTTCACAAGTGTATACTTTGTGTTGGTCTTTCACATAAATTTCCAGTGAAATGTATTTATGTTTGTGGTTGTAATGTAAAAAAAATATGGAAAAGTTCAAGGGGTTTGAATAATTTTGCAAGCCACTGTATTTTAAGGCCACACCTGGAACTCACTGCTTTCTGGTTTGACACGATGGGAAAGTCAGTAGAAATCAGTCAAGATATCAGGAAGAGAAACATGGAGGTGCTTCAGTCTGGTTCATCACTAGGAACAATTTCCAGATGCTTGAAGGTTCCTCATTCATCTGTTCAAAAAATTATATACAAGTATAGACATGATGGGAATGTCCAGCCATCATGCTGCTCAGGAAGGAGACAGGTCCTGTGTCCCAGAGATGAATGGGGTTTGGTCCAAAATGTGCAGATTGAGCCCAGAACAAAAGTCAAAGACCTTGTGAAGATGCTGCTGAAGCTGGTCAGACAGAGTCATTATCCACAGTGAAACATGTCCTGTACTGACATGGGCTGAAAGGCCGCTCAGCTAGGAAGAAGCATTACTTCAAAAGAAACATAAATAAACTGACTGAAGTTTGCAAATGCACACAAGAGCAAAGACATTTCTGTCATTTTTGGAGACATGTCCTGTGATCTGATAAATCTAAAGTGGAACTGTTTGGCCATAAAGACCATCGTTGAATTTGGAGGAAAATGGGGGACGCTTGTAAGCCTGGGAACACCATCCTAATTCTGAGGTATGGGGGTGGCAGCATCATGTTGCGGGGCTGTTTTTTGCTGCAGGAGGAAGTGGTGCACTTCATAAAATAGACGGCATCATGAGGACAGAACATTATGTGGAAATATTGAAGCAACATCTTAAGACATCAGCCAGGAAGTTAAAGCTCGGGTGCAGATTGGTCTTCCAGATGGACAATAACCCTCAGCATCCAGCCAGATTGGTTATAAAGTGGGGGAAGGACAACAAAGTCAATGTTTTTGAGCGGCCATCACAAAGCCCTGATCTCAATCCTACAGAGAAGTTGTGGGCAGATCTGAAAGGCATGTGCGACTGAGGCGGTCTACAAACCTGACCCAGTTTCACCAGTTCTGTCAGGAGGAATGGGCCAGAGCTCCAGCAAACTATTGTGAGAAACTTGTGGGTGGATACCCAAAAGGTTTGACCCAAGTCTTACGGTTTAAAAGACAATTATCCCTGACCAAAGGTATGTAAATTTCTGAATTTGAAGAAAGTTACAAAAAAACTTCTTCTTCTTTCTCTTCTGGCATTTAGCAAATAGAAATAATTTTGGTAATTCTAACTGACCTAAAATGAGAGAAGTTTGGTCTGGTTTAACTTCAGACAGTGAGGAAAAAATGTGGATGTGTCTTTTTATTCAGTTTATGTAAATATCTGGTTTCAACTGTATATAGTAAATAATGTCACATAATCATGAAGTTATAGAGATGTCCATAAAAAAGCAAGCATCTGATGCATGCCATTAACAAAATAGAGTATGTGTTTTGCCAAGATCAGTTTAGAGGATCCTAAGAAGGTGAGCACCTTTGGAACCTCATCAAAGTTTGCAGAAACTGTACCTGTTTCAGCCCTATTAGGTCTAGTAATGGGACTGACTGGTCCCATTAATATGGAGATAGGATAAATAAATGCAAATAGTTTTTAAAACCCAAGGTTTCTAGAAAAAACTGTCTGTTTAGCCAGCATTTAATGTTCTGTTTAATGAATTCTGATTAAATGTCCACCTCTGACCTCTGCAATCTATAGCTGACAAGCAAGAAAGCCAACTTTCACAATCTGACTGCATCTGTATGCTCTTCCTGTTTATGTGTGTGTTAACTTCAGATGTCTCAACGTTTCCTGCCTTCTGACTTATTTCACTCCCCGCTACTGGAATACCTACAAGAAGACAGACGATATATTTAAGCACATTATATTAAGTTGATTTTTTTCAAACATCGCTTTTTCAAAATACAGCACTGTAGCAGCAGGTCTCATGGGAAAGTATTTGTATATTTTACAATAACATGTAAAGCTGGCATAACATTATTTTAAAGATCTGCAGGAATATCTGTGTGAAATCCCTCCTTTAAAGTCTGGTCAGTGTTGGTGTCACCTACCTGATAGCTGTAGACAACTTTGCAGGCTGCAGGATACACACATCTTTGAGAGGCCAACGCTGGATCTGCAAATATGTCTCCATTCTCATCGTCGTAGTCCTCAAAGTCAGTCAGCTCAAACTCATCTTCCTGAAAAACAGAAACACGCCTGATCAGTGAGAGGAGGTTCACTATGGCTTATCCTTTAATTCCACTACATTCTGCTACTGTATTAATGAAAGACATCAGTTCTGATTAGCTCTATGACATTTATAAACATGTTACATAATAGAGATCAAGGAGCTTCCAGAAGAGGTTGGGAACAAATAAATGTACAAAAATAGGGATAAAGACATAAGCATTTTGGGAGAACTAGTGTTGCCAACTGTCCGTATTACCTGGGATGTCCCATATTTTTAGCCAATTTGAAGCGTCCCATATGGGACACTGTTTCACGTATTTTGACTTCAGTCTGCAGTTTGTATTTACAAACACTAGATGGCACTCCTCTCTTAGAGGCCTTTTTGCACTTGTACTCCGGCCCTGGTTGTGTTTGCACTGAGCAGATTGCCTCCTCTAAAGTGGGCGGGGACTGTCATATCAAGTAGATTTCAGCTGAAGCTGCTGAGGCCATCTCCTCAGAGACCGAGGAACACTTTTTCCTTCCTCGTTGTCTCGCCCAGCTCCTTCTGTACATACTTGTCAGCGAGGAAGCTGGGGGAAAGGATTACCTCAGCTTCACCCTTTAACTAAATTATAATAAAATTCTCATCTGAGTATTTTCTCTGAGCTGGACTCTCGGTTGGTGCAGTTGAACCACTGCTTCGGTTTGAAGTGAAATTCAGATTCCCCTAGTTCAGAGTCTTGCCGGCTTCTGATCACTTTAATTGGATGAATAGCTCATAATTTAAGTGCAATCATTTAATTTCATTGTTTATGTGTAGTTACTTTTCATTGCAGAGAAAAAGTTAGATGTATTTATCTGCTTGTGCAAAAGGGGCTCTAGTCCTATATAAAGAAGTCATGTTGCTGTAGAAATCGAAGGATTCTTCCAGTCAGAAATCACAGCTAATTTCTTGTAAACTGTGAACTGTCTTGTAGGAAATTCTTCCAGGTTGTGCAAAAAGACAAAAAGTTGCTTGAATCAGCAAAGAGTGCTAAGAAATACCAGAAGAAAGTTTAGATTTTTCATGTCTCTTTTGCAAAAGGGATCCTTGACTTTAGTGGTACCTAGCTGTTTAAATACAGTTTAATGACAAATAAATACTTTTGGGTATAAATGCATCTTGGTATTACATAAGTTTTTAATTCAATTTACAGAGTGATGTCTGCTTGAAGTTGCAATCTTGCTTTAAAAACAACGTTCTACCCAGATAGCAGTGGCGAATCCGCCCTCAAGGCGGGCAGGTCCGCCGTACCGACCAACGGAATGCAGCGGACCCGCTGAGCACTTCAGGCGGATGTGCACATCGTACGCGCTCATTTCAAACTGTTCTTCGGTTACAACCGCATTCGGAGTTGGAAAGCGAGACTTTTTCAAGTTCGAACCGTTACTTCATACTCTGTAAGTAAACTGCTAAAACTGTTAATATGTGCTTGTTTGTGCAGAAGAAAAGCCGGTGACTTGTCTGTTTTCTGTTTTAACATTGTAATGTATGACTACAGTGAGTCGGGTCAGCTAGCTCCTATGGTATATTAGTATTAGCTAATGTACATTTGAATCAAAGCTTGAGAAACGCTTATTTGAGCGTATTTATCTATTATTAAAGCGAGATGACTTAGCTATACTGGTCAGTCATTTAAATATTCAGTCCTGAGCATATTTTTGAGTAGATTTAGAATCGTTGGTATGAACAGTTTGTCAGAATAACTGGTAACAGGATCAACTTCTGGAAATTTATATGTAAAGCAGTTGTTCCTATGCAGTAGGTAGCTGCAGTAATCCCTGGTCAAAACTAGGATGACCTAACGTCCTCCTTTTCCTGGACATGTTCACTTTTCTACATTATAGATCAGTGGAAACGTCCGCGAATTCACTGTTGAGCAGGGGCGTGTCGAGTAATTTTTCGAACAGGGCGCCAGTGATAATCTTGGGGTGGCACACTAAAATGAAAAGCAAGGCAGGGACAGGGCTGGGCCTCAGCTGAGAGACAGACTTCAAACTCACTACATGAAGGTCAAAGACTGACATGACCATAAATGCATAAAAAAAACCCATAAATAAATCAGCCCATTTAAAGGTATTTTTCTTTCTTGGGTTATTATTCATGCAAAAATTATGTTGTAATGCACATTTTGCACTTGTGCTACAACTTTTTGCTCTGTGCTACAAAACTCTCCACCTCTGTAGCAGCAGTGCTACAAGCTGAACAAGTTAACATACATCCCTGTAATAATGTGACATTGATTTAAATGGTCTAGTTTTAAACAGACATCATGTTAGTTTAAACTGTTGTTGATTGAAAGGTTTGTGACACTCCATTAAAAAAACTCCAAATACCGGTACATTTTAGAGATACGTGTGGGAGAGATAATATAAAATAATTAAGATAGTAAAATATCAATATTACTAAAACAACAACCACAAATGTGCATCATTAGTTTTTGATATATTCAGGACTTTTTAAACTATACCACAATGATAAAACTGATAAGCATGATAACATTGGTCACTATATCGTGATACTAAATTGTTATACTGTTTCTTCTCTAGTTTGTGTACTTTTTTTAAATTCAAGTATAACTGAGAAGTTAGAGAAATTACTCTGATTCAAATTCTTAATCTGAATTTATATCTTAGGGAACAAAATACAGATGGTGCTTCTTGTCCACACCTCACTGGGTGCAATTTATCTTTTGTGCTTCTGAAAAAATTATTTTAGATGAATAGAAAGACTGTTGCTGTTTCTTGACTGCACCAGTGGACCAGCAGATCCACCTCCTGTCTGTGTGCAGACTCAGCACCATCCTGGATTAGAAGGGAAGACTCCAGTGGGATCCGGCACTTTCTTTCCACTCAGACCCTGGATGCTTTATAGATTCTGTATATACATATACGTTGTTTTTTTGTAAAAAGTCAGAACTATTGACTATGATCCTGTTGATAAAAGCAAAAAATTATACAAGGCTATCCAATGCTCCTATGCTTTAGGATCAAATCTCTCTTAGGTCTGTAGAGAGAGAAATTTAATTAATGCCATCCCCTTATGGTTTAATGTGTATTTTAACATTTCTGTGTAATAGATTGAGATTATATTTTAACCGTCACATTTTCTTTGTTTCATTTTAGATTTCCTCCCTGGCAGCAGTCGGGGGCCGTGACACAAACTGGGTAACATGGAGGATCCTGGCCCACATGTTCCATGATGATGCTGGGAAGATGATCATCTGGAAAGGTGTTAATGGGAAGAAGTCTTTCAGCCAGACAGCAAAGACATTGCTCCTGCGTAAGTATTTGTAATTAGTATTTCAATAACTTTCATGTAGTGTTGGCAAATGTTTCAACGGACACACTCAATGAAATCATTTGCTGAATAAATGTAAAAAAATTGTTAGCTCAACACAAAGAAGTCAAATAAATACTACATTGTAACTTTTTAAGTTGACAATCTGCTGGTTATTTGTGTTACTCATACAAATTTTATCCCTATATGTGGAAATTCCGTGTTTGAAGCAAGAGGACAGGAGAGATTGTCTTTCTTGGAGTGCAGTATCACTGTGTATCCTGTTACATTAGAAATTATGATGGTGGATGAGAACTTAAATGAAAATGTGCTTTTGTGATTACAGATTCTGGAAGAAAGAATCCTGTTGCCTGCGCTTCTACTGAGCAGGACGTCTGTAAGGATTCAGTCGGCTGGTTCAACCTGGCAGCAGATGGGGGAAACTCAAAGACGATGCAGTACACAGGAAGTTCAACCTGCTGACCACAACACATCTATGTATCACACATCACAGAATGTTATGCCAGTTCTGCTTTATATTTTTATTGTTCGTATGAGTTAGTATGAGTGTGTGAGTATTGTTATTTCTTTCTAGACTGTTGTAATATTTATGAACAAAGTTGAAATATCAGGTTAGCAAATTCACGTTTTCTTTCGAATTTACATTCGTAAACCAATGTAATGCTATGATTTCTTTAACCTAATACATTTATGAATTTTCATCATATTTTTTCATGTTTTTTGTGTGTGTTGCCTTTTTATTAGCCACTTGTAGTGATGTGTTGGTTAATCTGGTGTTTGTGCCAGCTCTTTTAGGCTTAATACAGGACAGAAAGTTAGAATCTCTGTGGCATGTGCAGGAACGTGTGTACAGTCAATCATATGATCACAAGGATCATACTGCAGTGCCCCATAGCTCTCCAGGTTAAAAGCAGAAATTGGTGGAGGTAAGTGTCCTGGTACAGAGCAGGAGGGAGGCAGGGAGAGCAGTGCTGAACAGTTTGTGGATGGCAGATAAGATGAATCATACTCCAAGCAGCCTTTGCATGCATTTTAATTATTGTGCTAATACATTTTTATGCTATACATAGTATAGAATTATTATTACTATTATATGACAAGGATTAAGGGAAGTGAAATTTGGGCACAGACAAATAAGTGGTCAGAAAAATCAAAGGCTGCGATGAGAAAACTGAAGAACTGTGTGTAAGCCAAAATGATCTGTCTCAATTTAAACAGTTAAAAGTTGGACTGCATTACTGATTTACTGTAAATTGCATTTATATTCCTCAGGTGTTAGTACTTGTCTTTGGTATCAGTCTCTCACACACAATGGCAATGAATCAGCAATGTTATTCATCCAAGGGGCAAGGCAACAGTGCTACCAACTGCAGCCACAGAACTATTCATTTACTCATAATAATAATTACCCAATTTCAGGTCTTTTGCAACTTCATAAATCATTTTCATGTGTATGAGGTTAAACTGGTGGGATTTTTGTAGTCATTTCTAGCTGGTAAGCAAGTTTTTAGCTGTATCTGCATTTGTT
This sequence comes from Anableps anableps, assembly GCA_014839685.1. NCBI lineage: Eukaryota > Metazoa > Chordata > Actinopteri > Cyprinodontiformes > Anablepidae > Anableps > Anableps anableps. The sequence goes on from CM026074.1 coordinate 3,659,058, forward strand.
AACTAAATCATGATAAATAAAGGTTCTGGACCAAATGAATCCAGATCAGATATGGGTATCATGAACAGATCTGGGCCGGATGATATGTTCTGTGAATGGATACAAACCAGACCTGGGCCGGATGAGTCACTTAATGAGTGGATCCAGATAGGGTCCGGACCAGATCCGGTTTGGATCCATTATCCTTATCTGTTCTGGATCTGTTCCGGTGTGCAACTGGACCCTGATCCGGGTCCGTTTCGCGGATCCCTGAAGTCTACATTACATCCGGGCCGGATCTGGTCGGGAGTCAGTTTGCTATGCTTACTGAGGCCATCACTCAGCTGAAACGTTGTAAAAAGAATAAAATAAAAACACTGTATTGATTAAATCCTTGTCTTAATCCATCATATCACATGAAAATAACAGAAACAAGGTTAAATCTTGTTTAGGTGGATGTAACGCAGATGTTGGGGGAATAAGAAATATTGTGTTGTGACATCACATTAACCACCACTCTAAGCATCTACTGACAGGACAGTGTTTGAGGAGGAAACAAAATCTGTCCAATCAGGACAGGTCAGGGCTAGAGTAACTAACAAAAGCTCAAAAAATACATTCTAAAAGTCAAAATTAGAACATAAAACCATAATTTAGGATTTTAATCATTTTGGTAGAGAATACAGTTATCAGGATCTTGGGTTGTTTTGGGTTGATAGTTTTGATTATTTGTTGTTTTCTGTTCCTTGGTTTCTTATTCTTTCATTAGATCAGCTTTGTTTTGGTTCAGTTAGTGCTTAGTTATTTTAGTTAGATTAGGTTTATTATTTATTCCTTGTACTTAGTTATTGTTTGTTACAGTTTGATTCATTTTTCTCGTTCCCCTACTGTGTTTGTGTACTCTCCCTTGCCCCCTGTGCCATTTTCTCTCGCTCCCCTCACACCTGCAACCCATTAGCTAATCAGCCTGTCTTTCATTCCATCATTCACTCTGCTGTTATTTATACACCTCTGTTCCTCGCAGGTTCCTCCGATTAAACCTCGTTATATCCCTGTTTTTTCCTGGATGTAACTATGTTTATTTCCCAGGTTTATTTCCTGCTCATTGTGTCCTCCTTATGTTTTTTTTTTCTAAGTTTTTGTTTTATCATCATTTTCATTAAATTATCCACCAACTCACTGGCTCTGCATTTGGGTCATTGTCACCACACCTCATCATGACAACAAGGTATAAAAGAGGAAAATTAAAATAGTCATAGAAAACACATAATAAAACAAATCATAAAAACTCATTAACTCATACAAACACATTAAAGTGTGTCTTCTTTCAGAAAATAATGATGCCCCCCCCACCCACACACACACTATTTCTACATAAAATCAACAATAACATTGCTTTTGCTTAAATACTGATGAAAGGATTTCCTTTTAATTTAACTTTGAGAAAGGAAAGAATATCAGAGGCAAAAGATTATTAGCAGTTTCTTATACAATCAAGTCCAATATTGTGCCAAAACCTATTTAGTACTTGGTATGTGTACGTTTCTCACTGGCCGTTTTCAGTGTTTTATCTGACTGTAATGAATGCCACATGCAGTTGGTGAAGTAACGTGTTTTTTCTTGATACAGCGTCTTGATGAGGCCCCTCTCTGCACTGACTTTCTGTCTCTCTTCATGGGAAAAGGGAAAGTTGGAAAGTTCAACTGAGTTAGAGTAGAGATCTTAACAGTAATCTGCAGTGATTTAAAGGAGTAATGGGGCTTTAAAAGCTCTTATGTTATGCAAGAAAACTCCACAACCAGAAGAATCAAAAGGTGGAATCTTTCAACCAGCTCATTAGTGTTTTTAAAACAGATAAAACTATTCACTTGGAGAGAGTCTATTAAGCAAACCTAAGTTTTAAGTTGCAGATTGACAAAGTCAGGAAAGGAGTAATTATGGAGAAAGAAGTGAGCCTCCTGGAAATCAATATTAGTTTGTGTTGTGGTGTGTATGTGTGTGTGTGTCCTTACTGAAAACTCCTCTGTGGACCTTCTCTGCTCACTGAGACGTCTTTCTCTCTCCAGCTCCTCCTCTGCCTGGTTCATGGCGTTGTGGAGCCACTGTTCGATCCCTGTGACACTGTGGGACAGCAGAGCCAGGCGAGCCTCCGCCTTCACCCTGCTGAGCTGAGAAACCAAGACACACCGACACAGGTTGTCCATGATCAGAACATTACAGTACATCACATACCATCTTTACTGTGTGCCATGCTCAAGTCCTTTAGCTACTGTGCAAGCTCCAATAACGTTTAAACCTGGTGTTGATCAATACTTTCATTGAGTTCTGAATGTCATATTTTCCGATCTGCTTTGAGATTGTTAAAAACAGACTTTGTTACCTATGAGACACAAAGTAAGTAGACCAGAAGGTCTTGCGTTAACAGTCTTAACTCACACCAACCTTTGCTTTTCTGACAGTCTCCTGAATTTCTGCGATCTTCTGCTCCACACTGACCCCCGTCTCTCCTGACAACAGCTTCTGTCGACTCTCCAGCATCTCCAGAGCCTGGCAAAGACAAAACTGTGAATCTAATCAGTCGACACATGGAGGCTGTGAGAAATTCACTCCATGTGTATGTGTACTATGGATGTTGGTGCCTGAACATTCAGTGTTTATTGGTTTCAAGTGTTTGAAGAAGTAAAAAAAAAGACTGTTGGGCCAGGGATGTGTTGTTTTTAATAGAGTGAAGGCCATGTCATCAATTACTGTAATCACAGTTTGTAACAGACAGAAGTCAACTGGAGAAACCAAGGTGACAAACTCATGACATTTCTGATAAAGACAACTTTCTGACTAAACAGTTCTGTTGCTTTTCTAAGATCTGGGAAGATTTCATATGGAGCATATCACTCCAGTGAAACACGGTGGTGGCAGTCACTTGCTTTTCTTCAGGAGGGACAGGGAAGCTGGTCAAAGTTGATGGGTTTGGCACGGTATCTGTGCCAAAATTAAGACTATTGCGCACCCAGCGGTAGCTACTTCCTTATCTCAGGAGGCTGCACACATTCCGAGGCCAGTTACTGATCTTATTAACGATAGACCGGCGCATTTATTATCAGTTTTTGTGTTTTCATGGATTGTCTTTTAGCTTACATTTTCTACTCAGTTTTTCCATATTAAATTGCACTTTCGTTGTGAAGTGTACCCTGTTATACTGTCTTTGAATCCGTTAAAGATAAAAAAAAAAAAAAAAAAAAAAAAAAAAAAAAAAGACATATTTGATAAACATTGTAATCCTTATTGTTGATCATTTCCGTTTGGGGATCAATAAAGTATTTACAATTGCACTGAATGTTTTATTCACCTGAAAGTTATGGATATAAAGATTTCCCCATAGCTAATCAGAGATAAATACAACATTGCTCAATTTAAAATTTGTACCACGGACATCAAAACACCATTTGACTGTAGGTGTTCGCACAGAAAGTCCGTGAAACTTCACAAGAACTAGCAGCTATAGGTTGCAGATGTTTAACCAGAATTTCAACAGTGGAGAAAACATTCTGTTAATTAAAATTCACATTTTTTTTCCCAAACAGACCTGCAAGACAATGGGGAAGGTTAAAGGCTAAAAACTGGGATTGGATCAAACAGCAGAAAAGTGGTTCTGTGGTTTGTGCTATAAACGTCAGAAAGGCTCACCCTTTCCCCATGAGTGGCAATCTTGTAGTCCTTGGCAGCCTTGGCAGCCCATTTCTTGGCCTCCTTCACCAAGCAGCTTTCTCCTTCAGAGCCCTGCATGTCCTGCAGAGCAGACATCTGTGTGCAGAGGAGGAACAAACACTCAGATCATTCTATCCTGAACCCTGAAAGGTGAGAGGAACATCAACTGTTTGTGTACTGCTCCCGAGCTTTGTCTTCCAATCGCCTTTATAGCTGTGTGGTTTTTATTATACCAATGTTTCTTCCTTTCTTTTATTGTGTTTCTTGAAATAGGAGGGTAATGTTTTTTATTTAAACAACAATAAAACCATACAGTGGAAGAATCCAACTGAAATGATGTGCTTTGACCTTAAACAGGCCGTCTATGTTAGAAAACCTATCAGAGTGGGTGAATTTAAACAATTCTGCAAGCAAGAGTGGGCCAAAATTCATCCAAAGCAATGTAAGCAACTCAATGACTGTCACCAAGAGTGACACAACCAGTTACTGGGTTACTTTCCTCTTAGGGCCAGGTTGGTTTGGATAGCTTTTGTTCCCTTAAAGCTGGAGTATGTAACTTTGCACCACTCCCAACCTAAAACAACCAATCAGAGCCAGGAGGAAGGTCTTAGCTTTGTCAACTTCATTTACTCACTGCGCTAATGACAGAGAAACAACTTACCATTACAGGAAAACCGTTTATCCGTCGTCATTAGTGGTCATGCTAGCTCGCCTGAGCATTCACACCAGTCTCTACTAGCTGCAACGTAGCAGAGAAGCAAGAGGGGGGATGAGCAGCGCCACTCAGACAGTGATTGACAACACTAAGACCTGCTTCCTGGCTCTGATTAATTGTTGCTTGATAGCACTGGGAACACTGGGAGAAGGCAGAGGAGCTCAATTTTTTTTTTCACAGATTATCTGCCTCGACATGGTGACAGTTTCAACAAATATTTACAAAAATATTTTTTTTTATAAAAGTTACATACTGCAGCTTTAATAGATGAAATAATCATTTGTAAACTGTTTTTAGTATTCACTAAGGTTATCTTTATCTGATATTTATATTTGTTTTATGATCTTAAAGGGGAATCTATTATGACTCCTTTTAAACAAATTAGGGTAGGTCTGTGGGCTATTCAAATCATGTTCATTGCATTTTATGCACAAAATTATTGTCAGATCATGAGATTTCACCTCCTTATTTCTGCCTATCTTGAGCTCCTTTCAAAATGAGTTGTTTTAGGGCTCTGTCACTTTTATGCAAATAAGCTGCTGCTAGTCACGCCCCAACTCAGAGTTTATACATGTGGAAATGGCTGAAAACAGATGCACAACGGTACAGCTGTACATCATTGACCATGAGTCAGACCCAGAAGCAGAAGAAGAAGTGAAAAAGTGCCATCGTACAGCGGTAAAACCAGCGGTAAAACCAGCTAACCAAATGTGGTCGTCTTCCAATGATGAAATGGGTGGAGCACCACTTGGGTTGCTTGGTGAGTGGCTGGGCTCGGCTGGGGTTGCCAGATGAGTTGCGATTGTGATGTCATAATCGGGAGGTTTTTGAAATGGCTTACTTTCCAAACATTAACTTATTGCCAGAAAATGTTGGGATGTTTTTTTTTTTGTTTGTTTTTTTGTTTGTTTTTTTTATTAAAGCATTTGGACTGTTTTTAGAAGCAATAGAGATCCAATGAGAAGTACAAAAATGTGCTAAAAGTGACTTTTGCATAATTGGTCACCCTTCAGCATTCCACTGCCAAAAAAGAAAAACCAGAGGACATCTGTAAGAGAGCAAGTACTTTTCCCACAACACTGTAGAACCAATGCCACCAAATACACGAATGAATACGGAGATAAAGCACAAGCAGACACACCCACCATGTCTCGCAGGCCAGGCTGGAAGATGAAATCAGATGTTTTTCTGAAGGAAATGGATTCCTGCAAAAACTGCTGAACATTCCTCTCTCTGGTCACCTGAAAACAAATAAGGTGCATCAAATTAAACGTTCACTGATCATCTGTGCCCCGCAAAGAAAAAACATTCATCCTGTCTTGCACAACTTTTTACACTTTGTCATCAAGCATTAAACTAATTCATCAGGGTTTCAAATGCTTTGATTTTGGCTCCAGATGTTCAGGGAACAACTCTGAATAAACTCTGCTTCAGTAATGTTTGGCATGTGCTGGATTTCTCTCTCCTTTAAGCATTCCTGCACCATATTTATATTGGCCTTTTCCCCATTTGTTCCTACTTTGTCTTATTTACACAAGCTGCTGTGTCTTTCCCCTGTTTTGGCTGCTCCTGCTTTCTCCTCCTGCTCCTGAGCCTTTTATTTTCTTCTGTTGCTGCATGGAGGTGTGGAATGTCTCATGTCTGGTTTCAGAAAACATTCTGGCATGTGTTCCACCTGAAAAGTCCAGACACCAACTGAATGAACTTGGTTTCTTAAGAAGTGGAAAGGCAAGCTCAAAAATCCTTTGGTTAAGTCATCCTAAAATCAGTTTTTTCTAATAACTCAAGCTAAAATCCAAATAAAAAGCATCATATTAAAACATTTATAGTACGCAGTTTTGTATTATTTTCCTTTGTTTCAACTATGCTTTTTTAATACCACTAAAATAAAATTCCAAACCATATTTGACCCCACAGAAGATACCTGTTTTTTATTTTAATCAGGTGCTTTCAGGAATAACAGTTACTTTCATCAGATGTGCTTTCATTTACAAAACAGAAGAAAAAATGAAAAAGTGACACATTCTTGTGCCACCACACGTTTGTATTTGAATACATGGCAAAAGTTTAAAACACACATTCTGGTTTATTGACAAATATAACTGAGCATCGTTAATATAACAATGGAAATATTATCCTCCCAACAAATGTTTATATTTCATATTGAATACAGGATTAGGAGAAGTAAGAGTAATAGTTGAATATAATCAGCATATTAGTAGAAATGTATCCCATGCTGTCTGATAAAGCTTACATAGTGCTGCTGGTGGAATTAAACGTTATATCTCTGAAAATAGGGCTGCACAGTAGTGCGGTTGGTAGCACTGTTGTCTTGCAGCAAGAAGGTCCTGCACTGCAAAAACACAAAATCTTGCCTAGTATTTTTACTCTAGTTTCTAGAACAAATATCTTGAATACACTTGAAATAAGACAAAACTAACTAACAAGTAACTTTTCACCATGATATAGGAACTTGTTTTAAGTCAATAATTCCTTAATATTGATGAAAAAGTTCAAGTTATAAGTGAAATAATCTGCCAGTGGAACAAGATATTTTCCCCATATTATAAGTTAAAATATCTTGTCCCACTATTTCACTTATAACTAGTACTACCGGTGGTTCAGCCCGTGAACCACCGGCCCACTAAGCCAGCGGCCCACCAGGGATTTCCCCGGTGCCAGTCCGTCCCTGGTTATCACCTACTTTTACCTTGTACACTGCCACCATTACTGTTTGCAGCATGAAGAGTAACAAACAGTAGTGTGTGAGTGTGTACATAAAGAAGCTCGCCTCCCGTCTGAATCGAGCAGTAATGACCAGGTGTATTGAAATTCCAGTAAAACAGAGGGAATGTGTTATGTTCAGTCATACGGTGGGGTTTTTTTTTTTCTATTGTGATACATGTTGTCAGACAGATAGTGAGATGACTGTTTCCAAGATGGATGTATATGAGCGCTGTGTAGCGACTGTACCTCTAAACAGAGTTATTTTATGTTGCAGATCCTTAATCAAATGTTGTGGCACAAACAATCATAGTTTTCTTCATTGTCTGCACCGTAACACACACATACTGTAGCCTACAGACCTTAGCAACACTGTCCCATATCCTGCTGAACTGCTTGTGTGAGGCCAGGCAGGTGTCCATCTCCGTCCCACACAGCTGGGTGAAGTGGTGTCTCACATCATCGTAAACATCACCGTCCATTTGCTGATGAGGGAAGCAGAGGAAAAGAGGCAGTTTTTCAAGGTTCAAATGGTGAAACATTTTATGTCTTTTGTACTCCAGTGTATAACAAGAAAAACTTGTCTCATCCACAGTTGGTAATAATGTAACAAACAATATCAGAGCCCCTCTACCCCTCGCCCAAATAGCAAGTGGGGTAAAAACTATTTTGTCATGCCATTTTTCAGTCTTTTTCCCCCCTTCTCATCCAACACAGAAAAGAAAAAAAATATTCACTTAAACCAAAAAAAAAGAGTTAGAAAAATGTTTTTTCTTTTTCTGTTTGTTGGATGAGAAGAAAAAAAAAAAAAAAGACGACAGAATTTTTTTTCCCACTTGCCCTGATTCAGAAATTAAGCGAGAAAAAAAAAAGACCTAAAAATATTTTTCTTTTCCACACTGTAGGTTGTTTGCTGGAGAAATGAAGGAAACATTTTTTATAGTCAGAAATACTTAATAGGAAAACACAAATGATCAAATTTTGCACATTGTAATTTTTCTTTATTCTCCCATTCAGAAAAAAATATATATGTTCCAAAAAGATAAAAAAAACTGAAAATATTTTAATTTAGATTTTTTTGTATTTACTTTCACAGGATTTTTAAAGTCCAGAAAAAACTAAAAAAAAAAATTTGCCTTGCCTTTCAGTGCCTCCGTACCCCTCTCTTCCACTTTGTCAGTGTGTGTAAGTTTCTCACCTCCATTAGGAGTGGCAGATCTTTCGTGTGGTAGTGCTGATGATGTGAGTTGACTGCTGCCAGTGTCAGCAGATATTCATTTCGAGCTTCATTCAAACGGTCCTCACACTCTTTCAGCCTGGCACTGAGCTGCAAAAACATGCATGCACACAACTGCTCATAATGGCTTCATTCATGAAGGTTTCATTCAGTTTTGGCCAAACATATAAACAACACAGGAGGTGAAAATAGGTTCACAACCAAAGCAGATTTACTGAGAAAGAAATGTACAGTTAGAAACAGAAGTTTACATACACATTTTCTTTCTCACTGTCTGAAGTTAAATCAAATTTCTCGTTTTAGTTCAGTTAGAATTACCAAAATTATTTCCATTTGCTAAAAGCCACAAAAATGAGAGAAAAATATTAGAAATTATTTATTAATGTCTTCAAAATCAGAAGTTTACATACAGAATGAATGCTGTCTCTTTAAACAATGAGAGAAAGCCCAAATGATGATGTCATGGCACTGGAAACCTGATAGGTTAACTGAGAGATTTGAGTTAATTACAGGCCCATCTATGGATGTATTTTAAGGCCACACCTGGAACTCACTGCTTTCTGGTTTGACACGATGGGAAAGTCAGTAGAAATCAGTCAAGATATCAGGAAGAGAAACATGGAGGTGCTTCAGTCTGGTTCATCACTAGGAACAATTTCCAGATGCTTGAAGGTTCCTCATTCATCTGTTCAAAAAATTATATACAAGTATAGACATGATGGGAATGTCCAGCCATCATGCTGCTCAGGAAGGAGACAGGTCCTGTGTCCCAGAGATGAATGGGGTTTGGTCCAAAATGTGCAGATTGAGCCCAGAACAAAAGCCAAAGACCTTGTGAAGATGCTGCTGAAGCTGGTCAAACAGAGTCATTATCCATAGTGAAACATGTCCTGTACTGACATGGGCTGAAAGGCCACTCAGCTAGGAAGAAGCATTACTTCAAAAGAAACATAAATAAACTGACTGAAGTTTGCAAATGCACACAAGAGCAAAGACATTTCTGTCATTTTTGGAGACATGTCCTGTGATCTGATAAATCTAAAGTGGAACTGTTTGGCCATAAAGACCATCACTGGACAACAAAGTCAATGTTTTGGAGTGGCTGTCACAAAGCTCTGATCTCAATCCGAGAGAAAAGTTGTGGGTAGATCTGAAAAGGCGTGTAAGGCGGCCTACAGACCTCACTGAGTTCCACCGGTTCTGTCAGGGGAATGGACCAGAACACCGGGAAACTATGGTGACAAGCTTGTGGCAGGAAAGCCAAAAGGTTTAACACACAGTTCAAAGGCAATGCAACCAAATACTGAGGAAATATATGTAAACTTCTAATTTTGAAGACATTAATAAATCTTTGACATATTCTCTCTCCCATTATTATGTCATTTAGGAAATAGACATATTTTTAGTTTGGTCTGATTTAACTTCAGACAGTGAGTAAAAAAAAGTGGATGTGTCTTTTTGTTCAGTGTATGTAAACTTCTGGTTTTAACTGTGTATACATCAGGTTTCCTACTCCATATGGTCATTTCATACCTTAGCAGTCATCTTATGTTGACCTGATTTGAAGTGGAAAATCCCATGTTCACTCTTTCTAGCTCTGTAAGAAGGCATAAATTAATACGTTTCAAATAAGCCAAAAATAATGCAGTGAGACCACATATTATGTTAAACATTAAAAAAGACTGTTTGAGTCCATTGCTAACATTACAATGCTATTGGTCAGGAAAACATGTTTAATATGTTTCTTATCAGATTTGCAGTCTGTTGGGGAAAAACATTAGTGACCTGTACACATATATATATATATATATATATATATATATATATATATATATATATATATATATATATATATATATATATATATATATTTAATCAAACTGGCACATTCATTATAAATGTTAGTGACTGGGAAACTTTAAAACTTCAACAGAATCCACACCTCCAGGAAGCAATTATTTCTCAACAGCCAAGGCTCCAGACCCTCTGGACGAATGAAGCATAGAACAAGGGGCTGGTTTTTACCAGGCTGCATATTTTTAGATTTCAGATATGGAAAGTATTATACCCATCAAAAACTTGAAAACAAGTCATTAACATGACGATAAATGCCCTTTAACTTCCTTGGATTCCCATTTAAAGAGGGTCTTTGAAGCCACTTAACATCAGTGGGGATCACGTTTTACTGAAACACTGACCTTGTCTGTGCATCAGCTGCTTTCTCTCTGGCCATGCTGGCAATGTGACTCAGATGGTGGTAGCTCTTCTTGACCCTGTGGAGTTCTCGCAGTGCATCCACCACCTCACCCTGCACCCTTTGCAGTTGCTCCAGGCCCTGCAATGTGCCATTTTCTTCATCACTATTTGGGGCTACATCATATGCTAAATGATCCTCAACATTATGTTCACTTTCTGTCTCACTCTTTTAGCTCGAATCTCCTTTGCATTGTGGATACTTTTGGAGGCTTGTCCAAAAAGCCTGCGGTATTCTTCTGCAGCAGCAAGTCGTGAAGTTGCAGCCTGAGCTGTGGCATCCACCACAGATCGCCACACACCAAACACACTCCTGAAAACATATGCAACATCAACAATTACTGATACTAACAAAGTAACATTAAACACCAAGAATGTTGCTGATCAGCAAACTTATTTTAGTCATTTTTAAATCAGTATTTAACAGATATGACTATACCAAATTTAGTCAGCTTAATCACTAATACCAAATACGCGTCAGGCCATTTAGAAGGTTTTGACAATGTCATGGCAAAGCTACTGTAATTGTAATGTTGTAGCTAAAAACTACATTTCTGTTTTACTTCTGGGGAAACATTTGCAGACTTAGGTATAAAATACTTCTATGAACTAAAGGTTTTGGAGCCTCACTATAGAACTAGATATAAGTGGCCTTGGGTGGCAAACTGGTGTACTTCCAAACACCATATATGTGTTTATTATTATGCATTGTCCCTGCTTTAATTAAATAAATCTGAATATATGGACATACAAGTAAAATATTACACAAAGCACAGCATTATCTTTGCATAGATTATATATACTGTTAAAATTATTTGCTATTCTCACATCTGTTTAAAACTAACATTTAAGAGAGAGTTCTGTACGGAGGTAATTGTGCAGTCTAAAAAGCTACAGAATTTCCTCTATATTACTGTAACGTCAATATTTTTTTTAAATGGCACACTTTTATGTCAGCTTTATTTGATAACTCTTTGAATCACCGTCATATTTGCATTAGATGTTATTGATGTAGCACTGTGTCTTAAGGAGCCTACACAATAACAGTAAAGTTTAAAAAGTAACTTTATGACTGTCACATCACTTAGAAAAATCTTTCTTGATTCTCATTTTATTTTCACCTTACGAAAAATGAAGGTTTGAGAGAGGGTTGAAGTCATTATATAGTTTTTCTTATTTTTATTGCTCATTGTAAAACATAATCAGACACCCATGGCTGTATGGTTATTTACAACAACCATGTTTATCCACAGTCTGGGAAAAATTACCTTCCATTTTGAAATGCATAATATTTTGTTATTCATAACAAGGTGGGCTAAAAAAAAATGGGAAAAGTGTTGTAGTATAAAGTAGGTTAAAACAAAATTTTCATGTCTGTGTGGCCTTGTATTTGATACACTGAAGGACTATTTTTCTAACACATATGATGGGCACTGACTATTCAATGTAGGGACCAAAGCTCGGTCCCTTCAAGTAGCAGGACTATTTTTGGGTTAGGGGTTAGATTTAGAACTAAGGTGTGAATTCAGTTCAGGTTAAGTTTAGAGTTAGCTATGTACTGGTAAGGGTATGGGTTGAAGTCAATGCAACGTCCCTGCAAAGGCAAAAAGACATTACGTGTGTGTGTGTGTGTGTGTGTGTGTGTGTGTGTGTGTGTGTGTGTGTGTGTTAGTCACCCAGAAATCACAGTGTCTGTATTTCCTCTTTGCCAGTCTCTCTTTTGGTACTGGATGGCTAACCTCTGAAGGGCCTGAAGAAAAACAAGGTTTCCAAAGAACAGATGACATCATAGATATAAACTATGTTTTAGACAGAGAGATACATTATTATTTCCCAAAAGTAAATTAAAGCATTTTAATCTGTACAGGCTACCGATCCTGGCATCCACCAACAACAAAATAAATAAATGCATTATTAAATAAACAAAATTGTGATTGCTGAATTCTAAAATTTGACAGGAAGTATTATGATATCCATCTTTAAGGTATTGCTGTTTGGTAGTTTTAACTGATGTTTGAGTGCACCAGTTTAATAAGTTTTGCATAATGTTTTATGTTTAAAGAAGCTGTTCTCAAGAATATAAACTGCATAAGCAATTAGGATGGAACAGGTGTTTTTCCTGCAGCAGGGAACACAAACAGTAAAGAGACATGAAAACGAGAAATCAATCAGAGTAAAGACGAAATAAAGTCTTAGGATTTTTTTTTCTGCACATGCAACTCTTTCCAGAAAATAATTCTGGGTAGGTACAGGTATGCATGCATGTAGTAAGAAATATAAAATGAGTTACTGATCCACATTATAACATTTATTTAGCTTGCTTCGCAGCTTCATGTACAGTAATTCCATCACCAGAAAGATTGAGAAATATGAATAAAAATCAGAAGCAAGAGCTGGAGACAAAAAGACAGGCTTTAATACACCATCTGCAGAGTTCTAATGCATCGGGTTATTGATGACATTCCAGGCCTTTCATTTTTATCTTTACAGGAAAAACACTAGTGACATATTTGTGTGATTTCACATGAAGGTGGAGAATTTCTCACATGTGTGTATGGAAACAGCTGTTAGAAGTTCAGCTCTGTAGTGGAGAAAGAAAGAAATCTCAAAGCTTTTATTTGAAATACTGTGAAATAGATATCCTTATGGTTACTATGGATACATTTGAATTTAGATCATTTTTAGTATTCCATTCCAGAATAGGAAATCAATCAATTTCTGGATAAAGTTACACATCCTAAATCATCAGGTAATGAAACAATGACATCAGCTGAACTCCAGGAAGCCTTCAAAAGCATGCCTGATAAAAAGGCTCCCGGTGCTGATGGATTTCCAGCAGAATTATATAAAGAACTCTGGAATATTCTGGCAAGAAACTGAGAAAAATAGCAGACTTCCACCAAATATGAATTCTGCCAACATTAGTCTCCTGTTAAAACCAGGCAAAGACCCTGTATTCCCTACCAGTAATTGTCCCATATCGCCATTTAATGTTGACCTTAAAATAATTTGTACAGCCCTCTCAAAAAGATTAGAGAAGGTAACTCCTTTCATTATATATTCTAAGCAAACTGGTTTTATAAACAGGGGGCATTCATCCCAAAATTCACCCAGATTACTTCATTTAATAGATTATTCTTACAATAAAAACATTGAAACTGCAATACTGTCTCTAGATGCTAAAAAAGCTTTTGACAGAGTGAGCTGGAAATTCTTATTTGCAACCTTGCATAAATTTGGTTTTGGAAACTCTTTCATAAACTGGTTAAAGATATTATACAGATTCCCCAACAGCAAGTATCAGGACAAATAACCAAACATCTTCTAGCTTTTATTTTCAGAGTGGCACCAGGCAGGGATGCCCACTCTGCCCCACACCACGAGCTCCAGCAATCAGGCAACTACAGATATTAAAGGCATGAAATGCAAGAACATAGAACATAAAATCAGTCAGTAGGTGGATGACGTATTACTTCTTCAGCATTCACAGACTTCCCTCTCTCAGGTTGTTGGATTGATAAACACTTTCTCAAGAGTTTCTGATTATTCTGTAAACTGGTTAAAATCTTTGTCATTTCTAAAAATGGGTCTTCACTAAGCATGCTCCCCATGACCGAAACAACTATTCAGAACATATCTTAGCTCGTCAGTGTGAAGACAAAGGTGATACTAATACACTCTTAGCACTTAGTAAGTACACTTATTGTGTGTATTCTTTGTCAGAAAATGCCTTTTTGCTTAGAATAAAACAGGTTTTATTTTTAATGTTTACTAGTAATGAAATGCCTTTCTTTCCAGAGATAAATAACTAAAGACTAGATATAAATATGTGAGCAGTTCTTTCTAAAAATCTGAATATTTAATGAGGTGTCCTAAATTTTTCACATGACTGTAAAAACATTTGCAGTAAAGTGCCTTGTTGTACAAGCTAACATTCACAGATGCAGAGTTGAAGCCAGAAGCTATCACTGTCTTGTTTCTGATAGCAGGGCCCAGTGATGTCACATCAGGAACAAATATAGGACAGCATTTCAATTAATGTGATGCTTTCTAGTAAAACCATGAAAGGTGCCAGTAACAGGGCTAACAGTGGGCTAAAATAGATCATGTGTACTCACCTGACCATACTCTTTCTCTAAAGCTGCTCTTTGCTTACTGAATGACCTTGGGGAACACAGAGACAAACAGAATTTGACACCACTTTTATTGAATGTCAGTATTGATTCCTCAGCCTACCAGTAATCCTGTGTGTGTGTCACGCGGGGGGGGGGGGGGGGGGGGGGGGGCTCATACAGATGTCCCACAGTCTGGTGAGATGCTATGTGTTATAACCCACCTGATCTCCTCAAGCAGTTCAGTGTCCTGGTGTTGTTTGGACTGCAGTTTGCTGAGCTGCTCTGAGAACAGCAGCTTCACCTGCTGGCTTTCCTTTACCTGCATACAGGTTCAGAGATGTATTAACTTGTTTTTTCCAAGACTCTTACTTTTCATAGCTGTGCCCAAACTTTCCTTCCTGACTGTAGCTTGTTATTGAGTACACACAGAGTGACTCATTTTTTTCTTTTTTTTATTTCTTCTTTTTTTGCAAAAACTGGTGCTATTTTGGGCACAGAAGTTCCATCTGTGCAAATGCCAGCCAATCCAATTTATGTACTGTTGGGTGTTTATTGACATAACCCTTTATCCATAGTGTTGGGGGTCTGTCAACAGAACTTTTAACATGGATGACAAAGTGGTTAAAAAAGCTGAATTGTAGTTTGACAAAAAATATGTCTCTGTAAATATGTTGTATATCTTGATATTTCAATTGCATTCATACCAAACAAAAATACTTAATAGCTACAGTTTCGAAAGGGTGGATGAAGTCCTGTCTGTCTATCAGATCTTCAAATCCTTGCTGATAAATCAGTTCACCAGATTTATCAGCAAGTACTTAGCTTCAGTTTGCTTTGAACTTTTTTTTTGTCTTTCTGCTGGTCGAGAGGCAGACTTCTAGGGTGTTGACTTGTGTTCCTTCTTTGCTTCTTTCTCTCGTCTACTTTTATCTCCTTCTTTTCCTTTGAACCTTATCCCCCACCTTTCTTCCTTTTTTTGTCTCTGTGTCCATTACATTTGAAATCAACCTAAAGCAATTTCTAATAAAGTCTCACATATGTATCAAGTGGAACATCATCTCAAAGCCGTAATGCTCCACTTGTGAAAGTAAATTGGTTGCACCTCACCTTGACACAGACAACAATTCTGAGTGTCACATTGCTGAACAGGACACATAAAAAAAAAAAGTTTGCTTTGAACTGTCAAGCACAATATTGTGCAGAACTGCACAGGCCAAAATGATATCACATTCTTTCTACAGCGTAGTTCCTTCTGCTAATTTAGGATCGAGGTATTACAGTACTCCTAAAGTAGCACTCCACTGCAGCATGTGGTGGGCCAGCATCAGTTGTGCTCCGTGCATGTAAATGTATTAGCCAAAAAGCAATTTACAATGCGATCATTGAAAAAAATAGAACTACTGCTGTTATTAGGGATGCTAGTTAAGATTCCACAGAAATTTTTCTTGAATGTGTGTGGCCTCCACTTCGAGCAGGTATTTGTTTCCTGTGCAGTCGTTCTAGCATTCTGTGACTGAAACGGAGACACTGGCTTTGGTCTGGGCTTTGAGTCATTTCAACCTCTATGTGGGGTTTTGGTTGACCTGTTACTATTATTACTTACCAAAAAACACAGACTCCTTTTTTAAGTCCCAGATATGTCCTAATCAAATCATTCATTTTTAAATTCATACAAAAGGACTAACAACATGGTGTTACAGTATGTACCCTGGTGACACAGTCTGCTTAGATCATAAAGCTCTTCTGTAGTGATCCTGGTGGATAGTAATCAGAGTGTTACATTGATTTACAAACTCCATATAATGGTGTATGATATGCAGGTTGAACTGTTTTGGGTTTTGAGTTGGCTTTTCATCAAAACCTCTGTTTTTTTAGGGAGACAGGGACTCTGATTCCTTCTACACCACCAAGTTTTGGTTGAACTTTGTCTTTTTTCCATGCAACATTTCTCCTACCATTGTTCAACTCGTCCATGCTTTCAGGCATCACTGATAAACTGAGACATACTTTATTTTCAAATGTAATTTATGTTTACCTAATTAAATTATAAATGAATAGTTCAGTTACTTTTGCTTTACCTTGCTGTGCTATCCATCCCTCCATTAGTTATGCTAAGCTATAGTAACAGCTTGTGTACAACAATGCATGACCAGCAGAAACAATGAAAGGTTAGGATTCCACTGCTCATACATTTCACATTTTATTGGACTCTATGAATGGTTCAACTGAGACATGGATTAGCTAAAGGTTAGAGTTTCCCACATGTGCCAGAATAAATGTGAGTGGCCCATTATGGTAAACTTAGTGATAAAAGCATGACCATCTCAGAAATAAAAGCAAACTCTGAACTTTCTGATCATAATTTTGTATGGCCCTTTATTATATGACTCCTCCTATGACATAAACAACGGAAATGCAGTCATTTTTGCCGTTGCCAAACATCCTGTTTACGATGACACAATTCAGTTGATGTATGAATAGGTATGAAGAGTTAACGTCTGCAGGCCAACTGAAACATCATCCTTCCTGCACCTATAGCAGAGGAGTTTTCATGTAGAAGTAGCCTGCCACAATGACAGCCTGAAGCTATTAGTCTCTTCAAACTGATGCTATGCTAGTGCTAACAGAACACCATTTAATCCAAAATCCAAAAATAGAGAAAGTGATGTCTGCTTGTGGTCAGACAGCTTGTGGTGTCTGCTTATGGTCATTGTGACATGTTCTGTTCAGACAGCTCTCAGTAGAAAGCTCTCATAGAAAGCAGCTGAAGCACCAACCCTTAAATTTGACAACATTTACAGCAAAGAGCTATTTTTATAAAACAAGAACTTTGTGATTAACTTGAACTGCATGCAAATTTGTTACAAGTTTAATTACTGAGTCATATGAAAATAGAGAAGAACATGCTAATGTAAAACTAGCATGTCAACATTGTCAGCAGGAGCAAGATGCAAGTTTATAACTATAGCTGCATGTGTGAAGTCAGATATATATCTAGAAACAAACAATAAAGCCGTGTGTGTCCCATATGATGATTTGGAAGAACATTATACTAGGTTTTTTTAACTGAGTTACCCCCATGCTGGACCAGCTTATTGATGGGAACTGCTAGAAAGTCTGGTTGAGGCAAAGTTCTGCCTCTTTCTGAATGACTGGGATCAGCATAGTATACAAAAAATCCTGAGATGACTTTGTGTCGTCTTAACATTTCTGTGTGGACTTGAGCGAATGATTTGGATCATTATCCTCTTGAAAGATTTAATGACGACCTATATTCAATTTTCTGGCTGAGATCTCCAGATTTTATTGGTTCTTAATTGATTTTGATTCTTCTTAATGCCATGCTCTCCAGTAAGATTCCCAGGGCAACAGAAAGAGACACAGGCCCACAGCTTCTCATATCCTTTCCCACACCTAACAGTTATGGGGGCTGTTTGTAAAGTTACACAATCAAAAATTAACAGCAATAATTTGGGTTATATAACCTGTCATAACAGTTGTTATGGGGTTCATTTTTAATGTCATATTTTCACCATGTTATTTATTCAATTATAAATGTTACAGTTTCAAACAAAATATGTAATTGGCAAGCTAAATATTCAGTATTTAGTTAATCTTTAATATTTAGCTCGCTAACTACTAGTTTGAAGCTAAATAGCTTGCTAGCTAAATATTTAGTGGAACCAGAAGTTAGAACAAATACCTGCAATTTTAATCTTTACTAGACCCATTCCTAACTATCAATCTATTATTTTCAAACTTGAGAAAACTCAGAAATTTTGTAGAAAAATGTCAATGTTATCTTATTGTAATGTAGAGATAATTAACAGAGTAGAATAAATGCATGAAAATATTGTTAAACTTGTTTATATTGGAAAATAGACATCTGAATTTACTAAATTTTTATGCTAACTTAACAATGTTTCAGATAGACTGTGTTTCAATAAAAGCTGGGAGATCACTTTTCTTTTCCAAAAAGCATAAGGTACCAATGTATAACATTTCAAATGTTAGAAATACCTTACTGCAATACACAAAGTCAGTGACCTAATGAAGAGTAGCATTACTTTATCATCAAGCAATAGCCTGAAAGTAACAGTTAAGATGTGATCAAAGTCAAGCAAACAGAAAAGTGAAAGTAGGTTTAAAACTGAGGGTAAGAAAGCAGCAAATATCCTCTACATGTGTCAGCTTTTCTCCTTCAGCGGACTCACTTACCTTCCTGGGTGGTGGCTGCATGCTGCAGTGCCTCACTGTTTGCTTTCTATGTAACTGTCGTAGTTTGGTTTAGCTGCTACTTCCTCAGTAGATTAACCCACACATGTGTAACCCCTTTTCTCTCTCCCTCTCATTCTCTCACTCTCCCTCACTCACTGAGGTGTTAGCTGAAAAGAATCCTGCAGAGGGCGGCAAAGACCAGTAGACACAGCTGAGGTTTTTCAGCCCCTAAATACACTAAATGATACAGCTCCTTCAAAGGTTCCTTTTTACTGCCAAATTCCATAGCTGTTGGCTCAACAAGCATTTATTATTATCATGAAATAGGCACCATACTGACCAAATGTATTTTATTATTATTGGCTGGATTTTATTTTCCATTAATTTAATCAATTTCTAAAGTGACTATATGATGAACAGGAAAACTGATGAAATCAAACAGCTCAGACTTAAACGACATTTAGTTCTGGTAAAACTGAGTAGAACAGATGTGCACCTTCCGTCTGCCTGCCGGAATCCAACCTTCGGAGCTTTACTCTTGGCCCCTTTGAAAAGCATTTTGATTGCACAGTGTCTCAGATAATACACATATAGTGTTTTTACCCATGAATCTTTTTCACTCTTTTACTCTATTTGTCATATCACAACCACCATCTTCAAAACATTTTATTTGGATTTCATGTTCACAAAGTGGTGCGTAACTGTGAGTCAATAGAAACACAGACCAACCAAGACATGGGTGTCTACCTAAACCACCCAGACAACACTGTGGTCTAAATACCAAGCCCCTATGTGTGATGGTAAACTAATATGGGACATTCAGGCCAGGTGAGAGCTTTGCCTGGGTCCAGGAGAGGAGACTCTTTCATGGCCCCCTGCCCACAGCATTCTGTAACAAGTAAAACATTAATTCATATTTACCCTTTAAAGACATGATTAATCTTCTCTCTTACCCTTCTCTTCCATTCTCCCCCCTCCTATCTGCTCCATACTTCGGTTTTTAAATTTTCCTCCTTACAGCTGTTTCTAAATTACCTTCCTGCCATTGACAGCTAATTGACAGATGATTTGAATAAAATTGGAAATATATATATATATATATATATATATATATATATATATATATATATATATATATATATATATATATATATAGAGAGAGAGAGAGAGAGAGAGAAAATAAATAAATGTTCTTTTTAATATATTAATATATAATATGATTCCATATATTGATCAAATTGGTGAATCTAATATTTGAATCAAACATAAAAAAATCAGTTTTTATAAGATTAGTTTTTGCTTCCTGTGCTAAAGTATATATTGAAATAACTTAAACTGCTGCTATGTCTCAATAAAGAAAAACTCAAATATCTAATTGGTTAACATACACAGAACCTCAGCTGCAGACCAATAACCTTTCTGTCATAATTTTTGCCCCACTAAGTGACTGATTTTATAGTAATGTGAAGAGATAAAACATAATGTTCTGCAGCACATGATCTGTTTTTTTTGGGGGGGGGGGGGGTTTCAACCCACAAAGCGCATCTGCGGCCTACTTATGGCAGGTCATTTTAACATAAAATCGGCTTCACCACACTTACATTCCACATGTCTGAAATTAGTTTATGACTAGACCTATTACTCAATTAAGATATCTCTAATTACATTCTGACTATTATAAATGACATCAGAATTCACCACCATTATTCACCATTAAGTTGTATGGAGGTTTCAATTAAAATATCTACAATGAACTCTGACTATCTGAAACACATATTTCAGATGTCAATAATTAAACTATGACTGGTCATAAAGTATATCTGAGATATCTTGCTTTTTATTCAAGCCAGCCAAAATTCCAATTAAAGATATTTTAAATAGCATCAATATTCAAAATACCTTAAATGTATTTTTATGTAGGATATATGTTGATTCAGCTAGAGCTAATTAAATTGCAGACATCTTAAAAGCAAATAATGACTAGGCAAAACTAACTTAGAGATATCTAGAATTGTAATTTTGAGTAGTCAAAATTCCTTTTAAGATATGTCTAAATGAAGAGATATGTTTAATTAGATGAATTTTCTATTTCCGATATCTTGAATTAACATTCCGATTAATCACTGATATCTTGAATAATTATTCTGCCTTATAAAATTGTCCCAGATTTATGTAGCATTTTGAAATTTCAATTAAACAAAAAAATTAAAAAAATTAAGAAAGATTTTTAAAAATGCTCCATTTTCAGCTTGACTGACAGTAGCCCTATTAGCTTTTCAAAGCCATTTTTAAGTGCAATGTTAACGTTATCATACACAATTTAACACGTTTGTAAGGACTATGTGTCCCATTTTACGCAGGTCAGTGACAGGAAAAATACCAATAAAATGGAACAAGCTCACGTTACCTTACTACCACTCTGAAATAATGTTTGAATTAACATTAGCCTCAGCTCTGGCTTGCTCTAGGCCAGCTGACACAGTTCAAGCATAAAACTGTACCACAATTAATCAGTCAATGCAGAATTTTACCACTGACTGAAGTCTTCCTTAAAGCGTGCATGCCACTCCTTCTCCAGGGGGGTGTAGTCATGGCAGAATTTTCAAGGATGTGAGCCCCTGGGCTGGAAACCATTTTGGTCCCTTATCTACTAAAGAAAAAATCTTTTGCTAATGCAAATTATAGTACATTAATTGGTAGTTCTATTCATAACTGGGTATAAACTGATGACACAAACTGATGATAGTAGGTTTAATTTGTCCCTTGGCCAATAGTGCCCTGTTCTCCCCACCCCAAAAATTTACTATAACTTCATAATTTTCAAATATTTAACTATTGTTTATGTTCATAAAAATCCCAAAATGTTATTTCAGCACACCCAATATGTGCCTATGACTTTCTGATAAAGTATGATGTCTGCGAAACTTGTATTCATTACAAAAAAAAAAAAAAAAAAAAAAAAAAAAAAAAAAAAATGGGTGGGGGGGCACCCAAAAAATTGGGACCATGGGCTTCTGCTCCTGTAAGCCCTTTCTAAAGTCTGGCCGAGGGTGCAGCTGATACCTCCTCCACTCCTCACCCCTCAGAGCACCAGAGCCCACTTCTTGCTGCCTCAGAGCCTCATGTGAGTCATCACTTCTTATTCCTGTTCCTGACAAGGGTGTCCAGGTGGGATCACCTCATGTTCCTGTTCCTGTGTTCTCCAACGAGGGTTTCCAGGTGGGATCACCTCATGTTCTTGTGTTCTCCATTAAGGGTGTCCTGGTGGGATAGCCTCATATTCCTGTTCCTGTGTTCTCCAATAAGGGTGTCCAGTTGTGATTGCCTCATGTTCCTGTGTTCTCCAATCAGTGTCCAGGTGGGATCACCTCATGTTCCTGTTCCTGTGTTCTCCAACGAGGGTTTCCAGGTGGGATCACCTCATGTTCCTGTGTTCTCCAGCGGGGGGATCGGCTCATGTTACTGTTCCTGTGGTCTCCAATGAGGGTTTACAAGTGGAATCGCCTCATGTTCCTGTTCCTGTGTTCTTCAACGAGGGTGTCCAATTGTGATCGCCTCATGTTCCTGTGTTCTCCAATCAGTGTCCAGGTGGGATCGCCCCATGTTCCTGTTCCTGTGTTCTTCAACGAGGGTTGCCAGGTGGGTTCATCTCTGGCTCCTGTTCCCGAGCTCCTGTTCGAGAGATCCTCCAGCATCCACATCACCCTCCTGACCTAAGTCTAGGAAGTCACATCCTGTCAACAAACTCCTACCTGACCTGTGGATCTCTGCAGCTTCTCCACAATAATCATGAAAACCATCCCATTAAAGCTGCAAAATGTAACTTTTACAAAAATGTTTTTTTCATATTTGTTAAAACTGTCACCATGTCGTGATATGAGACAGATAATCTGTGAAAAGATCAAGTGCCTCCACCTCCTCCCTGAGCCACTATTGCCGTCTATAGAAATGCACCGCTCCTGACCTAAAATAACTAATCAGAGCCAGGAGGAGGGTCATAGTGCTGTCAGTCACCCTCGTGTATTAGCGGCAGGCTATGTTGTGGTGAACCAGCTGTAGTGTAGCAGAGAGGGTGATTGACAGTGCTAAGACCCTCCTCCTGGCTCTGGTTGGTTGTTTCTGACTAAGAGGTGTATTTCTGCAGTTCGTTAGTCCTGGGAGCACTGGGAAAAGGCAGAGGAGCTTACTTAGCTTTAATCCTAGACCAGCCACCACAGCAGGTGTTTTTACATTGTTGTTGCTTGATCATTGGTGTTTAGAGCATTTAGCATGTGTTTAGTTAGTATAACATCCCTTTGTATGATTACAACTAATACATTTGGTGATTTACTTTAGGATTTAGTTTTAATTTTGCTATCTGGAAAATGTCAGAACCTAGTTGCATATAGGCTCATTTTTGATAAGCTTGACTTCATCTTTGTTTTTTTGTGACAATTTAAGAGCTTTTTTGGGCACCCCCTGATGACTAGTCTGCTTTTGGTTTCAGGCCAGCTATGGCTGGATAGAGCAAAGCAGAAATATACCCACACAATAACATTACATTGTTAAAGATCATTTTATTTATGCACCACAAAATAACAATTCAGAACCAAAGTAACAATAAATTTCTGAAAAACGAAAGAAACAAGGGTATTAGGATTAAATAGTCCTTACTGTTCAGTATGACCAAACTAGAATGGGATCCTTACATATCTTAATAAGACATCAGTATGATGTTGACATTCAGTTACATGTTTAAATCATAAAAGTTCAACTTTTTTTAACATATATAAATACACAAAACCAAAGTAAAAAAAAACTCAATATGCATCTACCTCAAATTGATAAATTAATGATAAATAAAATAAATAATGAATAAATCTTTTAAAATCACATAGCACATACCGTGATCAACTTCATAATGTTACATTTTACAAATGTACTGTTTTATACTGACATAGTGTTTGATAAACTGTACTTTTTGGAATCAACAGCTCCTGTTTAATTATAAGAAAGTACTGATAAAATTTAGAATACAGCCACAAACTAATACAGAGGTACTCCTTCATAACTTCTTTAGCCAGATTAGTTCTTCTGACCTTTTTTTTTTTTTTTTTTTTTTTTTTTTTTTTATTGCTTTAGTCTTGAGTCAGAGTCTTTTGTCCAAATTGGTTCTGACCTTAAATCTCAAAAAAGGGAGAAATTGAACTAATTGTAAAAAAACAAAAAAAACAAATTCCATTTGACAATGAAAATGGATTTAAACTGTTGCATAGAAAGTATCATCTTAAAAAGTAGCCAGGAGATATAAAACATTCAAAAGTGTTTTCCCCAGCATTCTAAGGAATATTGATGCCCAATTTTCAAAAGATTAGCGATGATCTCCAAAGCTCAGCGTATGATGGATTACAGGGGGCTTCTTGTTTCAGAAAGATCTGAGTTGTACTTCTGCATCACTGTGCTCAGCTTGTTGTGGAAATCTGTTACTGAAATGATGGTAGCGGAGGAGAAATTGAAGTTGCAATACGTTTCCACCTAAAGGGAGAAACAGAAGGCAAACTTAATACCATAATTTTTCTAAATAGATCACATGACTAGAAAGTGATGAAGCCTGTTCTTTCTTCTCCTATGATTTTGTCCTGCTCATAATATTAGCTACTGTTTCCCTATCTGTTTGCTACATCTTATTGAAATACAGTGGTCTGCAGCATGTGTGTTATTATTATTTTGAGCATTTTCAGATCTATCTGCAGTACCATGGTCCCTTTGAATTAAAAACTCAGTCAATCATTGTGAATGTTTTTCGTCCTGTTTGGAGACAGTGAGTGTTAGTGTTGACAAAATATTGCAGGACCTGAAGTTTAATGTTTTCATCAGAAATAAGTCATAATTACTTACCAGAATCGGACAACAACAAGCGATCTCCAACCTTTTTGTCCACTTATAGTGGAGATCCCTTGTGTCGCTATTTAGCTGCATGCAATCCATGTGATTGACTGCATGAATGAAATCATCAGGAAAGGCACATGTCTGCGCAGAGGAAGAAATGCATTGTTATAAAATAAGCTCACACAGTTATCTGAAAACCATAAAACACCTAGCTCATTTTTGTTCATTAAACAGTGTAGACAACAATGTCTACATGGAATTTAAGCTTTCCCTCTGGGCTGGGATTTACCAAAAGGTCCATTTAGAGTTTTACTAATTCTTACTTAATCCGCACCTTTATCTGTTTCAGGTAAAGGCGCAACAGTAACTAAACAGTGCATGCAGTTAATCTGTGGTAAACGCTTCTAGAGGAAAATCCACTCTCTCTACATACATGCTTGTGTTTTAATCAGCCATAATATGAAGATCAGCTTCATATTTGAACCTAATATTTTGTAAATCCTTCTATAACGCAGGAGCATGGACAGCTGTAGATGACCTGCTGTCACTTCTGCGATTCAGTCATAACTACGGTTGTGACGCCTGATCAGGTTTAGATATTGCCATCTCAGAAAAATCATCTTCAAATGACTTTAATGTTCAGGCTGATCAGAATAATAACCCATCAGGTTCTCACAAGCATAGAGTACACCTCTACTGTTCTGTAAAAAAAAAAATCCAACCCTTACCTCGTTTGATGTAGGAAGTTTGCTCGGGACATTCTGAAGGAAAAAGCAAAAGGATAATGCAGACATGTTAATCATTACTATATGAAACCCTCAAATCATTCCCAGAGCAAGCAAATGCTAAATGTGCAACACTGAGGCAGTTCTTCATCTAACCACTTCAGCTGTTGCATATGTGAAAGATATAAAGGAAAGAGGAAGTGGTGAATGCATCGTGATGCTGAGTCGTGTTTGTGCCCATGCACGTCAGCCTCAGCTGCATGATGCAGAGTGCTACTCTAAGCAGTTTTCATACTAAGTGATACACTGAAAATAAACTGAAATAATCTGATCATTATCTGGAAAAGTGCTTTTATAAGCAGGAAAATTTCTCATAATTCACTTTCCCTATATGTTGCTCCCCATGTTTTACTGAGCAATCAGGAAGTAAGAAGATAAACACCCAGAAAAGTTCCTTTAATTTTTTAATATTTTTTGATATTTTTTTTCATAGAAAGGATGGATTATGCCAGTGAGACTGCGTAATCCATTTTATTAGTCTGACTGTTTCTTTATATTAGCATATTGGCTCTGGAGAGTGCAGAAAATAGGATTTTTAGAACAGCTATGCCCAGAGAGAAACTATAGCTAGAAGTGTTATCACCAGGGCAATCTTCATAAACGTTAATGCTGCAAGATTTCAACATGCCAGATATGTTCAGTAGTTAGAAATGCATCATTTATACTTACCAATTTGCAGTTCGATAAGTAGTTCTGTCAACACACAAAAAAAAACAGGATTGGATACATCAGACCAGAAGAGTTACAACCAAAGAAGAGCTGAAGACAATGAAACACCCGTAGCGACAGTTAACTGACTGCACGCGTAGTTATCTATGCATCACTGAACCCACACAAAGTCATCAGTTCTCTCAGTGGCAGACATGACAACGAGAATGCTACATCTCAGCATTAGTCAGTCAGATTTTATAGTGCATTTCTTAAGCTTTGCATCCAAGTGTCACTGCCCTGCATATCACAGAATACAGAGATCTGAAAAACGACGTTCCAAATGTCCCCTTACCTCTTCAAATGTTTTTAATTCAGTCTGAAATTCAAAGACCCCAACATCCATACAAGTTCTACCTCTGCAAATTGGAATAGCAGTGGAAATTGAAGCAGCAGACAGCTGATGAAAAGAGATGAACAAAGGCAGCAGCATGAGGCTCAGCGTCCATGTGGAGGTAGATGATCCAGCCATGGCTTGCAGACTTCAGCTTCCACTTAACTTCCAGATGATCAACTTAAAACTAAGCTTTAGCCTTTTGTATTTCTGTTATCGGTTTGAATTTAGTGAGTATAAAGATCCAGCTAATGCAAGGCTCTAATGAAAGACTTGTTGCATGAAGGTTCTACTGCTGC
Organism: Anableps anableps; assembly: GCA_014839685.1. Classification (NCBI taxonomy): domain Eukaryota; kingdom Metazoa; phylum Chordata; class Actinopteri; order Cyprinodontiformes; family Anablepidae; genus Anableps; species Anableps anableps. Next base: position 3,685,998 of record CM026074.1, read on the forward strand.
TTTGTCGATGGTTAGGTGACAGGTTGAGTGCCTTAAATACAACAGGTTGGGTCATTTCCTAACCTTTGGGGAATCCCAAACCCTGTTGTCCTTAGTTTGATCACTTTCATTCAGAATGCTCCCACGCAGGATGTCCTTACTCAACAGGACCCTGACACTATGGCAAGAGAGCTGCAATGTCAGCCACATTATCAGCCAAATCTGAGTGATTATGACTGTTGCGGCATTTCCTCTCACCTCTCTGAAAACCTGGCTGTCTCCGCACAAAGGAAAATCAGTAACAGCCATTTTTTCCTGCTGCTGCGTGGCCATGAGTGGGCAGTGTGCCCAGCAAGGTAAGGCTCCATCATCCACTCTGACGTAGAGGGGAACCCAAGGCAAAAGATAATGACAGATTTATCAGCTCAATTTGAACTTTGGCACTGACTTTTGGCACCTCAAATGATATCGTGTCTAGAAAGACTGAGAGTTCCAGCACAATAAAATTTCAAGAAGAAATTATATTATTGTATCTAAGGTGGTATTAAATAAAAAAATCTTGTTTTTAAAAACATATATCAGTTTTACGGAGCCATGTTTCTATTTTATTGCTTTCATGTAACTGTAGTTTTATAGCTCCTGGTTTCGACTGCATAGTGTGCACGTGTTGGGACACAATATTTAATCATTTCTTTTGGTTAAAAGATACCAAAACAAATAAAAATAAAGCAATGTTGAATCTTTTTTACTCATCTCTATGGCCCTCTCTTTGACTTTTACTGTGTTACACCTGTTGCTATAACCTGAAAACACAGGCAGAGACACTGGGACTGAATTTACCTATAATTCAGTCCCATGACTGATCCAGAACACAGTGTGATACATTTTTATATGAAGTCAGGTTGGGTTAGACAGCTTTGTTTCTTGCTGTCATCCTTGGAGAACATTAATATTTGTATTGTATTATGATACTCAGTGAGGCCTCCAGTCATTTCTGTTCTTTGAGGTATTCACCAAGAACCAAAATAATTCTTCCACTTATTATAGTTTTAATCAAAATAATTCTTCCATAATAATAGTTTTATTAAAATTTTCAAATTCAAAAATACTTTATTTTTCCCAAAAAGAAATTAAATGTTGATGTAAGTCATTTATTCAAGGAGTTATTATAGGTGGTGATGGCTTTGGATAGGAAAGATCTCCTGTAGTGATTCGTTTTACAACCAATCTTATCTCACACACACTACTATAAGTCTGTTTTTATTCATCAAACTAAGAACCGCTGTAGTTTCTCAATCACAAAGCGTTATTTAAACTATTAAAAGGAATCTATCACATTGGTTCTCCATGCAGAACAGGCCACATATGGGAACCAAGCCTGGCACTTCCACATAGCTTGATTCTAGATTCATCATTCTTCTCTTTAAAGGGGAGGATATTATATAAAATCAACTTTTTTGAGATTTAAATCATGTCATAATGGTATTCCCTCATTAAAAACATACCTGGAGTGAGCTTCTGCATCACAGAGCAGCCCTCCAGTGTGCCTCCCCCACTCAGCTCCTCCAGACTAGCAGCAGCAGTGCTTAGCAAACACCTGGTAGAACTGTGGGTCTGCTGACCTTATGGTACAAACCACAAGGCTCCTGGGAATGGTTGTAAACGGCATCATGGAGAAGCATTGTTGTGACGACGTGCTGAAGGTGGAAGCAGAGCTTCTTAAAGAGACAGGCCAATTTCAAATTGCGAAAACAAATTTCTTTTAAGTTGTGTTTGATATATACAGCATTTTTATAACCACTGAAGGTAACATGACTGGGATATAAAATGGCACTATGTGCCTGGAACATAGATATTACCTCTATTACATACATACTCTAGACATATTACACTCTGTTGTCTTCTGACAGTCTCATAAAGAGGATACGCACGGCTGTCTTTAATTTTCTTGTTTTTATGAAGAATCCTCCTGTGCATCATCATCTCCAGATGTTTCAGAGTAGTCCCAAGAACAGAGCCAGCCTTTTTTATCAGGTTGTTGAGCCTTTTTTAGTCCTTGGTTCTGATGCTCCTGCCCCAATTTTTTTATTTCATTTTTTTTTACTTTTTACTTTATTCTTAAAAATACCAGACTTACACATAACTTTATATTTTCATTTGTCTGATTATGTAATTTTCACAAATTAAATCAGATGTTCTGATCAAACAGTTACTCAGAACTTCAGCAGTCATTTGACCAAATACTGTTTTACTCTTGAGCGGTTGTTTTTTTTTTTTTTTTTTTTTTTTTTTTTTTTTTGATGACTACTTTTAACTTCTACTTGAGTAAAATATACAGAAGTAACGCTTTTACTTAAGTAACATTTTTGGCCACTCGACCCACCTCTCCATTTTTCAGTGTGCGGACTGGGAAAAAGTGGCTGTAGTGTGAAAGTGGACCTGTTTCATCCTCTGAGGAAGCACTCAACAGTCAATTAAATTAAAATCCTGAGTGTTCACCTATACATTTTACATTCAAATATTATTTCATTGTCAGTTAATCCTGCTTCATTCAATATATTAAATGTCACTTTGTTATTTGGATTAAATTTCTTGTTCATTTTACTGTGTTCCTCAGTTTTTTTCATTACATTCTCCAGTGATTATCAGCTGGGGAAGTTGCAACAGTACAGGTTCAAAAGGTAGATTTCCAGTTACAGAAAATGTAATAAACACATTGCCTTTTTTTCCACTGTTGCTTTAGTTGATTAACATAAAAGAAAAGTGTGAGAAAACCTCCTAACCCTTTCCCCATTGACTTCTGTAATTCACAGACTCACAAAGGAAATAGAGAAATAAACCCCCCAAAAAACATTAAAGGTCACATTTTTTTTTCCAAGCAGATGACATTGTTGTCTAAAACAGTCGGGTTTTCACAAATTTCCACATCAAACAGTATAAACAAGGCTTTCCCCAGACTCTGCAGTGAAGTGTACGCTGCAGCTGGGGAGCACATTCAGAAAGAGATGCAGCAGATTAAGCCGTGAAGTGGTTTTCTTGGAAAGTAAAGCCACACCGCCACAGTCAGTGGACATTTAGGTGGGCGCACGCTGCTGACAAAATGACTGACAGTCATCTCTCTACAAGTAGACAATTCACAAAAACAATTTTAAAAACAAAATTGCTGTAGTTAGTTATTATAATTAGCTAACATGTTAAGCTGTTTCAGAGGTTCCCAAAGTATAAGAGGGACATTTATTTAAAGACCAAACTGACTGTAGTGTAAGGGTTGCCAGATTTGTGTAATCAATGAGGGAAAATGGTTCTCTCTCTAGGGAGATCTGATTCCCCTCGCCTCAGCACCGGAGAGATATGCAACCATTCCCTCCTTACACCTTTGCTGCATTGCCTAGAACAGGTGTGTAAAACTCATTTTCCTTTTAGGCCATATCAAGATCACAAATGTCCTCAAAGGGCCGTTTGTGGCAGAATGCATTGATAAAAGTACCTAGTAACAACCTGTTAAAATAAGTAGCTCTCCCTGCTTTCAATCAGAACTTAAAATTAAATAACATTGAACATCTTTTCAAGATGATGTAGTTTGGCAGTATACAAAAAAGCTTTAATTTGATTAATAAAATAATATTTAATGTTTTATTTATGTGTCCCTCCAGAGTTTAGAGGGTCACATAAAAAATTATGGTGGGCCAGATTTAGTCCCCCGGCCTTGAGTTTGACACGTGTGGCCTTGAATCACCAAACCACTCCAGCAAGACTTACTTGACTGCAGTCTGTCTGAATCTACTGATTACTTGTGTTTTTGATTTTGTCAGATTTGAAGGTTTCAGATGATTCAACAACTTTCAATATCAGACAAAGATAACATGGGTTAGTACAAATTTAACAGATGGTGTCATTCAGAAATGGCGGAAAAGATATCCAAACTCAACCGTCCCAAACTGAAATGTAAATGTTTTTATTTAGTTTCACTAGTCAAACTCAAGCCTGGTTACTGCCTGGCCTGGCTGTGAGAACTGCAAGAATCAAGAAAACACTTAAATACAGCCTGTCTGCAAACTTGAAGCAGACTTATGTCCTGTACACACAGAGATGAGCACTGTATATTTTTGTGAACAATTTTTTAAAAATGTGCGTCCACGCGACAGGATGCAGCACCACAGAAAATGATATAGTAGGTATGCCGTGTCAATCGGTGGCGCTGCAGCACTGCCAGAGAATGACACAAAAATCACCCATTGGTGCCATGTTTGTTATTTGTGAAATGTGTTATTTGGCGCATGCAGGATAGAGAGAGAGAGATAGAGCTACAACATCACAGTTTAAAAAAAGATGCAGGTCTCTTTGCCAGACGGAAAAACCGGAGTTTTGAAATTTATCCACTGTGCAGCCCGGTTTCAGAATTGATAATTTCTATTCTCCCAAAATGCCAAATCCATGTGGACGCACAGCCTAAACAACAACTACTCATGTGGATGGAGCCTAGGAGACCTCAAAAACAACACATTATACCCCAATCCCAATTTTTTTAAAAAACAGATGAGGAACAACGTAAATAACATCTAATAAAAAGAAAAAGGTTACAAAAGCCTTTTCTAGGGCTTTAGAACTCCAGCAAACAACAGCGAGAGCCATTATCCACAATCAGAGAAAACATAGATGGGGTTGAACTACCCAAGGAATGGCTGTCTAATCAAAATTAGTCCGAAAGTGCATTTATAACTCCTCCAGAAGTCACAAAAGAACCTAGAACAATATCTAGAGCAGTACAGGCCTCACTTACCTTTGTTAAGGCCAGAGTTCACAATTAAACAATAAAAAAAGACTGCTGAAATTGTAGATATTACAAATACAATTTCAGTCATGTCATTTACGTTGCTGCTTTTAAAATAGAAATTGCTACTGAGTAGACCACAATTTAAAATAATATTTGCAAAAAGTGCATGAAGCAGGACTATATTATTGCCTTTATAAAACATACCTACCTCTACATATCTACCTCTATAGAAGACAGATGGAGAAGTTTGTGTCAGTGAAAAGATAAAATGGAAGCAAAGGTCAGTAAAGCAAATATGATGAAGTATTAGGGCCAGAGAAAGAGATTTTCTTTAAATACAAAAATAAAGTCATAATATTACGAGAGCAAAGTCATATTACAAGAATAGTTATACTGTTGGCAGAAAAAAAAAAATCGCAATATTACCAGAAGAAAGTTGTAAAATTATGAAAAAAAAGTTGTTTAATGAGAAAAGAAGCTTCAATAGTTATAAACATCTGACGGGAGCAGCTCAACAAGTCTGTGGTTCTTTCTTTGAAATAGATTCAGTCATTTAAACAATCGTTTCAAAGTCCTGCAGCTGATAATAATTTGAAGCATAATTTTTCTATACTTTGTTTTCTTTTCTATACTTTATTGCATACTTTATACCAGGGGTGTCAAACTCATTTTCATTTTGGGCCATATTAAGATTATGAATGTCCTCAAAGGGCTGGTTGTGGCAGAATGTATTGATAAAACCCATTAACCAACTGTTAAAATATGAATAAATAGCCGTATCTGCACTCGATGAGTACTTTTAAAAGTTAAATTTTATTGAACATATTTTCACATTGATGTCATTTGGCAGTGTACAGATGAAAACTGATTTGATTTGATTGATGAAATATTATTTAAGCATACAACTGTTATACTGAAGGTTCTGTTTATGTGTCCATGTCCACATAAAAAAGTTACGGCGGGCCGGATTTGACCCCGGCCTTGAATTTGACACATGTGCTTATGCTTTTTTGTTCATCTGAGAAATATGCTTTGAACGTAGATATTTTATACATGTAAACAGAATAAACTACCTGCTATAGAGAACACAATAAAACATCCATTGGTTAAAAAGTTATTATTACTCTAAGTAGTTTTTGAGAAGAGTACTTTGAACTTTTAATTAAGTATATTTTTAACACAAGTACTTTTACTTGTAATTAAGCTCAGTTTAAGCAATGTAACAGTATTTGTACTTGATGACAAATTTTCAGTGCTCTTTCCACCTCTGGTCTTAGGTAAGCACAAGAAGCATTAAATTCCTGAGTTCCTTAGATCACCTTAGAATTGCATTTTTTTTTCTTTCCTTTTTTGGCCTTTTATATTCATTTTTAAAACATTTTTTAAACCCCCTCCTTATTTTTGTTTTAAATTTTTTGCAGGAGTTTCTTGCTTAGGTATACAAATTTATATATAATTTAAAATTACGTTTTATGTCCATATGTTTATTGTTTTGCATGAAAAGAAAATTTTGAATAAGAGAGTTTCTGGCTTGTGGGTTGACCGTTTATAATAAATGAACTTTCACTATTTGAAAACTTTCTTTGTGGACCTTCAAGATTCATATTTGAGTACTCCTGCACAATACAATTATTCACAGAGAAAACATGGAATAGTGGTGAACATTCCTAGGAGTGGCTGATCTACAAAAATTACTCCAAGAGTGCTTCAGCGACTCTTCCAGGAGTTCACGAATGAACCTAGAACAACATCTAAAGCACTGCTGGCTTCACCTGCCTCCGCTAAGGTCAGAGGTCAGGATTCAACAGGAAGAAAGAGAAACTGGGCAAAACGACATCCATTGGAGAGTTCTGAGTCCAAAACTACTGCTGACTAAAAAGAACATAAATGATCATCTCACATCTATAAAAACAAACATTCTAATGATTCCCAAGACTTTCTGGGAAAATGTTCTGCCACTTGAGAAGACAAAAATGCATGTTTTTGCAAAGTTCTCTCCTATAATATTGAGGGTAAAACCGACACAATATTTTAGAAAAAGAACCTCATACCTACAGTCAAATAGGGTGGTGGCAGTGTGATGCAGTGGGGTCCTTTGCTGCTTCAGAAATGACTTCAATTCTCTACTATTCTCTATCACCGTCAAAATGGAAAGCTTGATCTGATGTTGATAAAACGATGTACACTTAAGGCATGTCCTCAGGAGGGTCGTCAGTATTACTCATGGTGATAATGAATTTAGTTCTGAATTTTAGTTCTGAATTTTAGTTCTTTTTCACCAGAATTAAACAGAAACTATTATCTTGTTTAGTCTCATTCTAAGGAAAAGACATGAGATTTTATAAATTATATAGAGAGTTGGGGAATGAGTAATAAGTCTGTTCTGACATTTGGGGAAGGATACAGTTTTGACTTGCCCAAAGTGGACAGATATGATCATGATAAGTTTCATGGCAGAGACAGATGTCCAGCAGAGTGGTGGGGTTCTGAGGAAGTTAGAATATAGTGTGGTAAAGACAAAATATACTAACTTGATAGCACACATTTACATTCAAGAGACTTTGGAAGAGTGGGACATATGGATAGAATCTAAAACACAAGGAACAAGAACATCAAAGTCGTACATATTCTGGTACAAAGAAAAGCTTTCACTGCAGAAATGATTGTCAGAAGATCTGAAACTCACAGAAGCTCGGCGTCGACTGTGACTAGAAGAAAAAGAAATATAAATACTCTTTATTGTCACACAGGAATGTAGGAATTGTTGGGAGCAGGGATGATTATAAGGTCTAACAGCTGCTGGGAAGAAGGATTTACAATAATGTTCCTTTGGATGCAGCAATCTGTCACTGAAGGAGCTCTCCAGTTCAGCAACTGCTTCATGCATGGGGTGAGAGACATTGTCCAACAGTGATGTTAATTTAGCCAGAGTTCTTCTGTCTCTCACCACCTTCACCAGGTGACTATTATCATGAAGCATAGTCACTGATTTTTACATCAGCGTCAAAGCAGGTAATGAGCTTCAAAGACTTGTGGTATTAAGTTCAGCTTAACCTGACATGAGAAACAAATAAAATGGAATCAAAAGGTTCTTACTTCAGGTTATAACAAGATAACAGATTATAACAAGTAATAAGATTAGCTATCATAACTACACAGATGATACACAGCTCTACATTACAATGTCACCAGGTGACTCTGAACCCATCCAAGCACTGAACAAATGCTTGGAACAAATCAATACATGGATGTGCTGTAACTATCTTCAGCTGAACAGAAACAAAACTGAAGTTATTATCTTTGGACCTAAAGAGTAACAATCTAGAGTCAGCACGCAACTTCAGTTATTACAGCTAGAAACTAGAGATCAGTCCCGAATTCTGGGTGTAGTGATGGACTCAGACCTGAACCTTCAGAGACACATAAAGACAGTTACAAATCTGGCCTTCTATCACCTGTACAGCATTTCCAGGATTAAAAGACTAATGTCTCAACAAGATCTAGAGTAACTCTTTCAATCGTTTATCTTTAGTCGCATTGATTGCTGCAACATTATCTTCACAGGTCTGCCTAAAAGATTGATTGATTGATTGATTGTTTACAAAATACGAGTCTCTACAAAGCAATCGGGTGTTTAAGTTCCAGTCAGGATTAAAGCTACAAAGCTCAGAAACACCACCAAAAAAGGTTACTTTAACTTTACCCATTACCTCAGGTCTATGCTTACCCTTTCTGCCTGGCTGAAACTGCCACAGACTGTAGTTGCAATTGGGAAAAGACAGACAAATGGTCTCACACCCCTCTTTCATTTGCTGAGGCTGTCTGTCATAGGAGTGCAGAGAGCTGCAAGGCTGCGCTCAGGTGTTATGCCGAGAAGCACAAGCCTGATGAGATCTGGATGCCCTGTCGAAGGAGCATGCATCACTCAAAACACCTAGATATTGATGAGGAAACAGATTCAAATATGATCGACAAAGTAGCATTTAAAAATGTTGATAATATTAACATGTTTCTTATCCATGAACGCCCTGAAAAAGTGATGTTTCCTTGTGGATTAATTTAAAAAAGAATGGTTTTAACACCTTTTATCGAAACACGTTTGAGACGAATGTCTAAAGTCAGTGTTTTAATAATTTGTTCTTGCTCCACGGTCACGGTCCCCGGATTTTCTATCAACAACATAATTTTAAGTATTCTATAACATCAATGCGATTAAACACTGGTATGGGAGCAAACAGGACACAGTCAAAGTGATGATGCATTTACACCCACTGTTGATGGTATAGTGCACAACTTGTTTATATGTAGATCTAAAAACATATAAATAATACATAAACAATATAAAGAATGTGTAGAATTCAGAGTAGACTTTTTAGTTGTCCATCATTTTGACTGATGGCATTATATTGAAATAAAATATCTCATTATAATAATAATTACATATTTAATTGCATTTAATTTTCATTTGTTTTAATCAGTATTCAACAAGCTGAACAGAGAATCCACATCATGCTATCACACATCAAGTAGATGAATAAATTTAACTTTTTCTCCACAGTGAAAAAAACCCATTGACTATGGTTCCAGTTACTGCATATGAAATGATTGTACTTAATATGAATGCTTGTGAGTTGTTTTAGTCATGTTTCAAGGTGTGAAAAGGTGTAAAACCACCTGGGGAGATGAGTCAGAGTGGCAGAGGAGATGTCATAAAGATGAAATCTGAGGCAAACCCATCTGTTTAGTGTTGGTTTTTCATGTCAAACATCGATGGTTACTTTCATTACTGTCTTGAAAATAACCCAAATGATTGCTAAGCAACATACAGATTTACTCATTTCACTGGAAGAAAATATGACATGCTTTTAAATCTCAAGTTATATCACTTATATGGTTTTATACAAATCTGGGCCAGCAGTTTCATTATGTTTGCACAGCAAGACTAAACATGTTCTTTCCCTGTGTTGTGGAAAAGTTAACTACCAAGCACTGTTAGGTGAAAATCACTCAATCAGGTTTATTATTATATTGTGCACAATACAGGGAGCTTATAAGACAATCAGTAATGAACAAGTCAGAGTAGCAGCTTTGAAAGAAAACTCTACCAGTCAACACATTGGTTTTATACCAAGGATAAGGAATCCAAAACATGGGAGAAACAGTCTAGCTGCAGGAAAACAACATCCAACCTAGTGTGTGGAACCCAAACAGGTTCAATTGGTGAGAATTCATAAGTACTTAGAATAAAGACATAGCATAACATTGCCAGCAGATTAATATAATTATAATATAATTATAATGTGTTACCTTTATAAAAAAAAATTTCCATTACACCTGCTACTACTCTGGTGTCAGAGATGAGTGTGATATAAGTTCTTGAGTATAAAACAAAACAGAATGATGTAGTGAAGCTAAATTTGCAATCCAACACTAACCACATTTACATGTAATGCATCACACATGAGAAATATGACCGTGTAGGCAATTTTATCCTCTCATTATTTTCAGGTCCTCTGTGCTTGAAAATCCTCTAACGTGGCAGCAGTAAGACAGTTCTGCATGGATGAGAGGCCTGCTATTGCTCCACAGCTACGTAGCTCATGTGAACTTTCATATTTCATTTCTTTCCCAGATTATGTACAGAATGTCATCCCAGATATTCTGGCTAGGAGAGAATGTTTTCTGTCAGAGTTCAGTGAATTTGCAATCTTGGATAAGCCACAGCCCATTTCTTGGTGTCTTTCCTTCAGTGTTTTTGAAGCCCTGTTGTTGATGTTTTGAGGATCTGAGAAGCCAATGTGGGTCCTTGTGTGAATGCTCACGTTCCCTTATTAAGGGAACGTGAGCATTGTCCTTCTCGGTTTAACTGAAGAGAACCTACACATCATTCAGGTAATATGTCAATTTGAGTCAAAAACAATCAAATCAAATCAATCAAACCATTTCTGGTCCATTTTGATGCTTTATTAAAATTAATATATGCCCTGAAACTTTCAAGTGCATCTATTATCTTCTGCGTATCAGGGGTTGGATCATGGAGGTAGCAGCCTAAGCAGGGAGACCCAGACTTACTTCTCCCCAGCCATTTGGATCTTCTCAATGTAGAGAGGTTGTGGCTCTACTCTGAGCCCCTCCCGGATGACTGAGCTTCTCACCCTATCTCTAAGGGAGAGCCCAGACAACCTGTGGAGAAAATTCATTTGGGCTGTTTGCATCCACAATGTCATTCTTTTGCTCTCTACCCAAAGCTCATCACCATAGATGAGGGTAGGAACATAGATCGATCGGTAAACTGACACCATGACAGACCAGTAAAACGCTCACATTACTGCAGATGCAGCACCAATTCACCCATCGATCCCTTGCTTCATTTTTCCCTAATTCATGAACAAGACCCCAAAATACTTATCTTCCCCCACTTCTACCCATTCTATCCTTTTCCGGCTCAAAACCATGGTCTCGGATTTGGAGGTACTGATCTTCATCCCGTCTGCTTCAGACTCGGCCACAAAATGTTCCAGCAAAAGCGAGAGATCACAGTCTGATAAAGCCAACAGGACCACATCATCTGCAAACTTGAAAGTGTAAAACAATTTCATCAGTGTTACATGGTCTACATTAGTATTATAATTGTGTAGCACCAAATCCTATCATTAATGCATTAATGGCATTTGAGACACTGCAGTGTGGGACAGTGTTACCATGCTGCACCAAATGAAGGTTTAATGGGGTTAACAGATACTGTAATGTTCTGACAACACATAACCCAAAATGTGAATAACTTTCTAATAACATCCAAAAACACCACATACAGCTACAGTCTACAGTAAACTGATGATGTTTTGGTATGGAGCAGTTTGCTAGGTTGTGCTAGCATGTTTCCTCTCTGTTTTGATATGACTTGTTGACATCTTGGCTCGAGACACAATTTCAATCTTTTGTGTTAATTAACTTTGTGTTTTGCTTTGAGTGCCATATAACCCGCTGACAGCTGTTTTCGCTTTGCCCTCTGCAGCTCTTCAAGACATTTGGGAGCATCTGAGCACAGCATACAGCAGGTCACATGAAACAAGACCAAGAAATGCAGCTGGACTTCCATACAGATCATTTTAAAAGATTATGAGTGGGACCTGGAGCTGATTCCAAGTATCAGATCTGTGTATCCCTAAATGACTTCCAAAATATAACAAGTTGATAGTGATTCATTCAGTGCTTCAGCTGTAATACACCATGCCCAATTGGCAGTTTCAGCCTAACTAATAAGCGTATACATGGATGGATGGGCTTTTTGAGACACAGAACTCGTCTCCTTCCTAAACAGTATGATTACTGCCCTTTCCCATGCTGTTTATACTTGCATCTAATTGTAGAGAGGTTAGAAATGACTGCCATGCATGGTAAAAGAAAAGTTACATTAATAGATTTTTAACAGACAATAGCAGGGGATACAGCTCCTTTGAGAGGCACCCCAGCTGCTTTAGAGCATGTCGTAGAGCGTTTCTGCATGTGAGCATGGGCATAGGTGGAAACATGGGCTTAAGTTAGCAGGAAAACCTGACTTCTGACAGATAATAGGTTTATTGTCAGTTACAGGAGCAAACTGAAAATCAAATTAATTGTCTGTTCCTTCAGCTGTTAAAATGTAAGGTAGTTAAAGAACTTAGGAGGCACTGAGGTTCCAGAGAGCGCTGTGATTGGTTGGAAAGGGACCTGGTGATGCTCTGTGGTGTCTGTGAAAGCATGAGATGGCTCTTTCCACAAATTTCCAAAAGGACTTTGTGATAGCCACTCTAAAACAATTTGTTGCCCTTGAGTCAATTTATAACCAACTTGACTGTATTATTAGAGTCATTAACCATTTTGAAGACCTGAACTTTAACTTCCTGGCTGATGTCTTGAGATGTTGCTTTAATATTTCTGCATAATTTTCTTTACTCATGAGACCATATATTATACATATACACCATCCTCACACAACATGATGCTGCCACTCCCATACTTCGCAGTTAGAATGGTTTTCTCAAATGTAAAAACTTCCTTCTTTTTCCTTGTAATATATTGACGATCATAATGGCCAAAGACTTCCATTTTAGTGTCATTAGACCACAGGACCTGTCCCAAAAAAATTATGCTTTTTCTCATGAGTTCATCAGCAAACTGTAATTTGGCTTTTATAAAGCATTGGCAGTGTTGAATTCTTCTTTCCTGAGTGGTCTTTTAGCCCATGTTTGTACAGGAGTCCTTTCGTTGTTGAAAAGGGGTATTCTATGGGTTTATACACCAACTTCTCACCAAACCATGTTACTTTTTGAGACACAGAACTCGTCTCCTTCCTGAACAGTATGATTACTGCCCTTTCCCATGCTGTTTATACTTGCATCTAATTGTTTAAACAGGTGAACATGGTACCTACATATATCTGGATTCTTTAGATTTTTCCATGATGGTAGACAAGGAAGTGATGTGTTTAAGATGCTGTCTTAAAATTCATTCCATATTCCAATGAATTCAAAGGGCATGAACCTATTAAAAGCTATGATACTATAATGTAGCCTTTTTCCAAATTTGTAAGCCTAGTGTTCAGAAATTCTAAACCAGGAGAAAGCAATGGAAAATCTTACTCTCATTTATGGAATCTAGCAGGACAAGTTTAGTGTTTTAAGATGAGACAACGTGAGAATGAAAGGGCTCTGTGTACAGTGCATACAGCGTGTGTATGTGTTGTATGTGTTGTGTGTGTGTGCAGACACGCATATATATATATATACACACACAGGTTAAAATACAACAGAGAAAAATTCATTTATTTTAGTAACTCGATTCACTGAGCAAATGCACACTGATTTTTTCAAGCCTTTATTTATGAATTATAATAATTTTCTGCTTACAGCTAATTAAAATATTAGCATATTACATCAGACAAATAAAAAAATGTTTCATACAGAAATGTGGATTTAATGAAAAATATATGTAATATCTGATGTTGTTTTCAAAAGGTACTTTTAAACTGACAAACAAAAGCCTCATTGGAACACATGATCTAATTTATTCAATCTATGTTTATACATACATCTGTTTTCAAAGATAATCCTGGTGATACTAAGCAGGTTTCTTATGAGCCTTGTAACTAAAACCATAAATCATTTTTAATTGGATTAAAACAACAACTCCCCCTGTTTGAATGTTTTACTCAGGGCTCCTTCCCCTTAGTTATTGTATGTCCTGGATGTATCAGTTTGCAGTATGGAATCATGTTGAGCTAACATTTTCTCATCATCTGAGCTTGTTGGTAACTTGACAAATAAATCTTAAAAATAAAGGAAAACAGATTGTTAGTCAACCTGAAAAGTGAGAAAAGTCCTTGTTTGTTAACTCTGAAATGCTGACTAATTTAAAGGTGGAAAGGGATTTATGTGGCCAGACCAAATACGATGGCTGAGATAGATGAAGAGAGTGTGAGAGAGAAGCCGGCTGTCTTATCTCCCTGCCGTGACGAGGAGTTTAGAACACCAGCACGTGGTTTTCCACAGGCCTGTTTATGAAAGTGAAAATTTGCACCGTTCCTCTGAACTGTCTCAATTCACTGAACTGTACTCTTGCTGAGAATTCCTGTTCTACACAGAAGAACAGAATTTGTTGTGTTCAGAGTTTTTCCTTTTCATCTTTCTTTCTTGATATTGAAACTATAAATAAACTGTATTGGGTAAGAACAGATCATTTCATAAGCATTTCTGATTTTTGCGGTATAACTCTGAACCTCTGCGTGTTCTACGATGACTGACACATTTTTCCCTGTCCTTATCTGGAACTATTAAAGTTGAGCTGAGTTTGAAGGATTTCTGCTTATCTTACTACAGCTCCCTCTATGAGTGTAATGGGGCAACCACAGCAATGTTGCCTCTGCATTTGCAGTAATTTGTGTAGATAATGTGGAATCAAAGGGCAGTGGATCCAGGCAGGGGAGTTCCGATGTGGAAGGTCATAAGGCTGAGGCAGGTCTCCAGCTAGAACCATCATAAAAGTGAAGACCATTGTCTGAATGAACTTTACAACTCAGAGGTCAGAAGCTTACAGCCACCCTTCACAAACATGAATGTCATTTTTGACTTATTTGACAATTCCTTCTCCAGCGTAAAACAGTGACTTAAACAGTACCTTAAAAATATTTTCAAAAGATTTTGGTGCCTGAACTTGAATTTATTGCAGGTTTTTTCTGAATCCAAAAATGGTCAAATTTTACACACAGGATGAAATGTACAGTGAATCTGGAAAGTATTCACAGCGCTTCACTTTTTTGTTTTACATTTTATCTTCGAGCCTTATTCCAAATTGCATTAAAATAATCTCTTTCATCAAAATTCTACACACAAGTACTCCATTATGATGTGGAAAAAAGTTTTTGAGTGTTTTGCAAATTTATTAAAAACAGAAAACCATTAAATCACATTTACAAAAGCATTCACAGCCTTTGTTATGAAGCTCAAAATTGAGCTGTTTCCACTAATTATCCTTCAGATATTTCTAAAACTTAAATGTTGTCCAGCGGTGGCAAATTCAGTTGATTCAGGTATTATGAATCAAAGGCAACTCTAAACAGTTGGGTTTTTATCTTTGATTTAAAGGAACTCAGTGTTTCAGCATCTTTGGAAGTCTGTTCCAGATTTGTGGAGCATAGAAGCTGAATGCTACTTCTCCATGTTTGGTTCTGGTTCTGGGAATGCACAGTAGGCTTGAACCAGAAGACCTGAGTGGTCTAGAAGGTTGATAGTATGACAACATGTCTTAAATGGATTTTGGTGCTAAGCCATTCAGTGATTTATAAACTAACAGAAGTATTCTAACAGTCTATTCTCTGAGCTCCAAGGAGTCAATGGAAGGACTTTAGAACTAGGGTTCCTGATTTTAGTGAGAACGTTAACAGCAGCTTTCTGGATCTGAAGCTGTCTGATTGAAGTTTTAGGCAGACCTGTGAAGACACTGTTGCAGTAGTCAATGTGACTAAAGATAAATGCATGGATGAGATTCTCTAGATCTTGTTGAGACATTAGAACTTTAATCCTGGAAATGTTCTTCAGGTAATAGAAGGCCAGATTTGTAACTGTCTTTATGTGTCTCTGAAGGTTCAGGTCTGAGTCCATCACCCAGAGTTCGGGACTGATCTCTAGTTTCTAGCTGTAATAACTGAAGCTGCGTGCTGACTCTAGATTGTTACTCTTTAGGTCCAAAGACAATAACTTCAGTTTTGTTTCTGTTCAGCTGAAGATAGTTACAGCATCCATGTATTGATTTGTTCCAAGCATCTGTTCAGTGATTAGATGGTTTCATAGTAACCTGGTGACATCGTAATGTATAGTTGTATATCATCTGCATAGTTATGGTAGCTAATCTTATTTCTTGTCATAACCAAAACTAGCAGGATTATGTAGATATTAAATAGGAGGGGTCCCAGGATTGAACCTTGGGGTACCCCACATGTAACTTCTATCTGCTCTGACGAAAAGTTACCCATTGACACAAAGAAGACCCTGTTCATTAGGTTAAGATTTGAACCAATTGAGTACTGTACCAGAGAGTCCAACCCAGCTTTCCAATTGCTTCAATAATATATCATGGTGCACTTGAGGTCCAACAGAACCAACACTGTGGTTCTTCCACAGTCTGTATTTATGCGATGTCACTGAACACTTTGACAAGGGCAGTCTCAGTGCTGTGGTGAGCACGGAAACCAGACTAAAAGATGTCAAAGCGGTTTGTCATTGTTAAAAAGCTGTTTAACTGTTGAAACACAGTTTTTTTTTTTACATATTTTTGTTGATGAATTGAAGGTTAGAGATTGGCCTGTAATTGTGCAGTAGTGTATTGTCCAGATTTTTCTTTTTTTTATCTGTGGTTTGATAACTGCTGTCAAGGGACATGGATTACCTTCTTGTTAACCACTAAAGAGACACACTGTTCTTAAGAGACATCCTTCGTCAGACCACCCAGCTTTTACAGCCTATACCACTGTTAATTAAAAGGGTTGGAGACAAAATTCTCACATTTTTACATATACACACAATCTTGACGAGATTACAGGAATAAACAATATATTGGCACTAACATCGGTATCTGCCAAAATTAGTCAGATTTTAACACATCGGTATTAGTCTGATAAATAAAACTGAGCCGATATCAACAACTGATATTTATTGCCATTTTTATTTATTTTGGGGGTGGTCATTGTTTGGTATTGTTTGGTCATGTGACAGTGATAGTGATGCAGCGCAGGATGCTAGGGGATTTAACTGAAGTAAAGAAGTACTGGTGAAGTCAGTGGGCCATGGTGTCGAAAAGGTTTGGAAAAATATATACATGTAATATCGGTAAATATTGGTTATCAGCCATAACAGAAATATTAATGTTGGATATTGATATCGGCCCAAATTTTTAATTTTGGTGCATCCCAACTAAATTAAATCTCTAGAAAACATAATTATTATTTCAATATTTACATTCAACTTTGACAACTTTAGTTCAAAGCTAAACAATAATCTAAACCCAAACACAGTCCAAGCCAGTGTGAATTTTACTGCCATTCTTTCTAGAAAGAAGAGGCTCACTCCTGCAAACCCTTCCCAAAAGGTGTGCATGTTTAGTCCTTTTCTATCTGCACTGTAATGAACTTAAATAGCTAACATGCTAACTGAGGACTGTAGAGTTCTGTATCTGCTGTGAGTTTTGGACAGCATGGATTTGGGGTTTATTTCTTGGGATGCTCATTACCATTAAGATTAGCACTTGACTTAAATATTTCATGTTTGAATAATCTTTTTCAATACAAGTTTGACTTTAAATTGTTTGGACATTCTATTATAACCCTTCCAAGACTGATGGGCCTGACACAAATAAGAGGGTCCTAAATAGTGATGGGTGAGAAGATCAGCAGAGTGTTCAGGATCTGTTTCAAAGCTGCTTCAGGACCAGAGCTCTGAACAATGGAATGAACATCCGGGAGTGATGATGGTACCACTATATCACAATCAGAATTGCCAGATTGCTACACAGCTTTCTGTCTCATTCTTTCAAACTGCTAAATTGCTTTCAAGATTATCCTCTCATTGCTCTTATTTAATGTTTTTATGAATTTTATGTTTTAGAAGTGTAAGATCTATAGTAGGTTTTTGCACTACGATTAGGTGTTTTTTTTTTTTTTTTTTCTAAATTGGTGTTTTTTCACAGAACTGCAATGGAAACTTTTTTCACATCACGCTAGTTTGTATTCAGCAGCAACACGCTTATTTGTAGGTACTGGCCTCCTTGGACAGTGAGCAGCTGGCTCCACCAAAGGTCTCACAGCATCCCACAGTTCATCAAAAGTTGAGTTTGTCATTCAAAAGTGTTGAATCTATAGCTCTTCTGTAAAATCACACATTCCAGTTTCCCCAAAACGCCGCATACGTAGCCCTTCCCAGGTTTAAGGGGATTGTCGCTCCAAACGCCTGAATTAGACACCGAGTCTCTTCTGATGGCTGATTATGAGTGCCAGTGCAGTGGCTGAAATATGAATATATCTCATTTTACAGCTGTCGCCGCTGTGATTTTTAATGACTTATTACGTGAACAAGCCTATTCACGTGCGATTCTAATTGTATTTCCTATTTAATGAAAACCCCGCAGTTGCGATATTGTGGTTTTTCGACATTAGTAGAATATCGACACGTGAACGTCTATAATGGACATGGTTTGCCTGGTATTAAAATAAGACGGAGCTAGCTAATATGTTCGCGTGAGTGTGCCTAATTGAGCTACAATTCTTAGAAATGTTTTAGCTTAGTATTTGGACAACCACTGTCATGACAATAAATTAAATCTGTAGCAATGTAGTAGTCACAGCACGCCTACATTAAGCAGACCTATTGTTTTGTGCTAGAGTGTATTCTATGTTACATGAATTAATCTTCAGGTTATCAGTTGACCTATAAGCACTGTTACTGTTACTGTTATCTGTTGACCTATAAGGCCTTCCACGTGTTTGGGGCAGAAAATGATGTAGATCAAGATGAAGCAGACCAAGATGCTCCTGACCTGACTGACCATATTGGTCAATATCATGATGCAAGTGTGATCCTTGATGAAGACTCTAGTTTGGAATATCAACCCCCACTCCTAAACCTGGTGGCAACAACTGACGCTGCCCTGGCAGAGAGCATGAATGACACTCACAAGAGTCTCTCCTGTGCAACCTTTGCAAAATGCAAACTTTCATTCATGACCACAAACATTTTAAACAAACAATAATAAAACAATAAGGCTCTCACTCAAAACAGCTGCTCATGTCCACCTATTCTTATTCAGCAAATAGGACTGCCAAACAAAATGGTGTCAAATGTCGGTGCTGGTTCTGGCAGAACAAATCAAACCGTAGCCCTCCAGAGTAATGGCACACAAAACATACATTGTATTCCAGCTAAATTCTTAATGCCAATTAGTGGATTAATAATTAATCACATATAACATCCTTCTCATCCATGTTTGCAGTCCTGATTGGCTCCCTGCTGGGAGCGGCCTGTGTGGAGCATAGCCAGTGAACCTGCAGCTCTACTTACGCAGCTGCAGCTGCAGCTCCAGCTCCAAAGCCTCACCTGCCTGCCCGCTCACTCCAGCTCCATGCTCGTTTCTTTCCGAACCTCAAGGACCTCTCACCAATCTTTCGATCACATTTGCCTGGATCTTGCTTACCCCTTCCTCCTCCTGAAAATCCTCCAAGTAAGCCCATTTTACCTGCAAGGCAACCTTCATCAGTTATTCAAACCTTTATTGAGCCATTAACCCGTCTCTTCCTCTCCAGACAAATCCCGGACTTGACCCAGAGAATGTCTGTACGTTTCATATCTTTGTACATACTGTAAAGATTATTAGATTAGATTATTTTTCTTATTTGCTGGAATATAAAACTGTGGATTTGAAAAAGTGTGTACTTTTTAACACAATAGCAAAGAACTCAATTTAGATTTAAACTGTCAACCTGTAGAAACTCCAAGAATGGTTCAGTTATCCCAACTGGAAACCAAGCTTCAACTCCATAAACTTTAGATAGGTGGTGTCCAAAGTCGGTCTTCAAGTGCCAGGATCCTGGAAGTTTTAATTCTCTCCCTGGTTCAACACACCTCATACATATATAATATAAACTGTGTTTATGCTTGGTTTTCGACAATTTTGGACTTAGTTTCATGAGTTTCGCCAAGTTTAACACACTACATTGCCGAAAGGTCTCAGACAAATAAACTTGAGTGACATCCCGTTCCCAATCTACACAGTTTAATCATCTTTTGCTGCTAAAATAGCATCAGCTCTTCTAGGAAGACTTTCCAAAAGATTTAAGAGTGTAGTTATGGAATATGATGATTCTTCCAGAAATACATGTGTAAGGTCAGACACTGATGTTGGAAGAGAAATCCTGACTCACTATCTCTACTCTAATTCATGTCAAAGGTATTCTGTCAGGTTGAGGTCAGGATTCTGTGCGGGCCAGATTAGTTCTTCCACTTAAAATCCAGTCATCCCTGTCTTTACTTTGCTTTGTGTCCTGGTACACAGTCATGGTGGAACAGGAGGGAGCCATCCCCAGACTATTTCCACAAAGTTTGGAGCATGTTTTACTCCAAAATGTCTTGGTATGCTGCAGCATTAAGAATTCCTCTAACTGAAACTAAAGGGCCAAGCACAACTCCTGAAGAACTGCCCCACTTCATTATCCCCTGTGCACCAAACTTTATACTTGACTGAATGTATAAAGTTCAGTCAAGTAAAACCCTTACTCAATCTCTCAGGCTGAGCCCAACCACCCAAAAGAAGAACATTATTTCAGGCATAATTCATATCTTATGTCTGTAGCTGAAAAATAGAATGTAGAACCAAGGAATCTAGAGCTTCAACTTTTCTGCTTAGCTCCTTCTTCACCACAACCAACATCATGTTCTCACTCCCAACTTGTCACATTTGGATGCTTGATCAGGCTCCCTCTGCGTCACATGTTGACACATACACATGTAGCCATCTCACACTGAATGTTATTCGAGGGACAGCTGGTCTTCTGACTGTGGCAAACTGTAAATAGAAAATAAATGAAAATAAGGTGTATATCTAAAACATTATTTAAACCCACATTTACAGCATAGACGTTCAATTCCCATTCAATACCTGTAATTGTCCAATCACGCACTCCCATATTAAGATTCAAATTCATAATACAAACTATAAACTTAAGTAATTTAGACTGTCAGATGTATGGAGTAACAACATGTTTGATTATAACCTTTTTTTAGCCGCTATGTCTACAACATGTCCATCATCAGCTGGAAACGCATTCATTCTGTTTCAACTACGGTCTACAGCATGACAAAACAGTAAAACTCCTCATTTGTCTTGAATTACTAGCCTGTACCATGTTTCAGAGTTATTTCTATTCAAAATACTTTTATAATGCAATTAAAGATAATTTTCCATTTGGGAAAGTTATAAAGCCTATATGAGAAGTAATAAATGCTGGTTGCTGCTGATATCATCAAGTGGCTGTAAGAATTAATACAATCAATGGATTAATTAGAAAAAATATACTTTGTCAAAATATCAGAAAATTAATACATTAACTTATTTAAAAATAGTCTCTATCTGTCAGAGATCAAATTAAAAAAAAAAAAGTACTGACTCTTAGGTGATTGATTTCTGGTTGATTTTGGCCTTGCATAGTTCATTTCCATCTTTATCCCTTTTTCTCCACTTCTGGTGTCTTCACAGGTACTTGATATTTATCTTGTTTGAGCTCAGCAAGCTGGTCATCAAGGTGTTGACGTTCATTATTTATTTCCTGCTGATTTGTTTCGTTATCCAGGATCATTAAAGGGTCGTTAATATTTGAGTCACTCATGGCGATGGACAGACAAAACAAACAAAAAGAACAATCCACAAATGACAAAAAAATAGGCCGAGACACTGAGAGAAAGACAAGAGACACAAAAGTGGGACACAAGGAAAGAGATGACAGATGTGGCTCTTAAAAGTGCGTTTGTTTTAAAATTTTCAAGGAGGTTTTAAAATTTTCAAGGAGCTTGGTTGACTGGTACAAATGTCTGATTAGTGAAAAAGAACCTGTTGAGAAAAAAAGTGTTTAGATTTCAGAAGCTCTTCATCTGTTTGCCACAGTAATACATAACAAAGACAGGTGGAGAGGACTTTGGCTGTGCTCATGCAAGTTTGATTTGCCTTTAAACCTTGTACGGTAAATACCAACTTTACAATAAAATCACAGTAATGTGAATACATCCAGTCATTCAGCTGGGAAGCTATGAAAACTTTGATTTAAATGCAATTCAACAAGCTTGCTATGATCAGCGTTACCAGACTCATAAACAAAACCTGGGTGGACTTTAAGCATCAAAGTGACAACAGCAAGCATGAGTATACACTTCACTGTGACTCAACCATGGCTAATCAAAGTATAGCTACGGCTGAATTTGATCAGCTCTCAGTGGCTATTTAGCTTGCTTACAGCTCATTTTATGCACCAAAACAGATTAAAAACTTATCTAAATGTCTTCAACTATTCACTGTTCCACAGACTTGCCACCACTAAGTCGTAAAACTATCAACAGCAACTTTGTAAAGTAACACTTTCGGGGTTTTTTGTGTTTTGTAGTACAAAAAAATGGACAGATTCAGGTTTGTACTCACCTGGGTGCAGCTGACGTATACAATGATGTCGGCTTCTTCTTCTTCTTGGATTTTTTTTTGGCGGGTGGCATCCATCCTTCTTCTTGAACATTAACTTCTTGTTATTAATACTGGTGGATTGCAAACAACTTCAGCGGCATACCACTACCGACTGTACATGAGTGTGTAACCTCAAAGTCTCCACCTACTGTATTCTTTGCTTTAATTTTGTATTATGTAAAAATAAAAATAAGGCGTTATTTACAACCATGATGTTACGATGACATTATTGATACTGATTTAATTCTTCCATATTAAATTACGTATGCTTCTGTTATTTGGAAAACCAAAGGACAACATCTTTTACAGCTTAAGTAAAATGAACTAAAGGGTTAAAAACATACAGATAGAACAGCTGTGCATGGATTGTAGCACTCTTTTATGCCTTTCAAAAAATAACGGACTTGTCCTCCTCGTTCTCATATTGTCAGTTACCAACGTTCAGGGAGCTCTATAACATTCAATGAAAATGCCCCTTCTTGTCCATTAATGATGAAAAGGGGCTACCCGATGAGTCAATATGTGACACAGAGAGAGCCTGACTAAGCATCCAAATGTGACAAGTTGGGAGTGAGAACGTGTTGCCACAAGACAGGAGCAACACCTTTATTACTACAAACAAAGCTCTTCCCTATCCATCTCCTGCTCCATCTTGCCATTACTTGTGAACAAGACAATAACATTCTAGATTTCATGTGGTTAAAGTTCAGCCTCATTCCCAATGACGAGGGAGCATTCAATCATTTTCCAGTTGAGTCTAAGGGCCTCAGACTTAGAGGAGCTCCTCCTCTTCTATCTTGGCTTGAGATTGCTTCCTTGAAGACACCAACAGAAATGAAGCATACGCAAAAGGTTCCCAAACCACACCCTTCTGTCCATGACTACACATGGAGATCCTCACCATGAGCTCTCCAAGAGGCAAACCTGGCACAGTCCACAGCTGTGGTAGAAACAAGCTTGACTTTGTCCCCAGAAAGCTGACACAGCTCCTAATGTGGTCATACAAAAACAGGATAGCTGCAAAAGTGACCCATATGTCCGATACTACCACAGAAACCTTCACAGTATATCTTGTATGGTTTAGGGTGTTGTAAAAAAAATGAAACCTGATAGATTCAGAACTCAGCACAGATAATACATTATCCTGATGACATCAGAATGTCTTGGGTTCCTCCACAGATAGCTGGAGAGTACTGCTGGTGAAAGGGATTGCTTTGCCCTTGGATCTATTACCTCCAACGGTAGTTGTTGGATGAGAGGAAGACAATGGATGGATGTAGCTAACACAAATAAGAAGAGAGGAACTGTATGGTGTGGTGTCTGAAAATATCTAATCGAAGAGCCTTTATGCCTGGAGTCACCCAGAAGGAAAGGTATGAATGGAGAATGTGCTCACAGTCACATCTGTAGGCCACCAACTATAGAGGTGTGTCGGAAAAGACCACTGCTTGAAGATTCATTGTACATAACTGATGGTTAAACATATTAAAGACACATAATAGAAGCTGTTCATGCCTGTAACCCATAAAGAGACGCAGTGATGATAACTCTTTGGGAAACTCTTCAGCTGGCTTTGATTCCCCCAGATCGTGAGTACTGATCTGTAACATGGGTTTGTTTCCAATAAAATCTTCTTTTCACTCATCTGAGGCCCAAAACACACCGGATCAGTTTTGGCGTCTGATCCAAAGGAAAATCGGGTTGGCAAATCAGAACTCATTAAAGTCAATGTGGCCTCGCAGACAGCTTGCGATTCCATGCAACTGTGTCTCTGGCTGTCCAGCTAAGATAGATCTGGAGTCTATTTGTTTTTTTTGGATCAAATTGACTGGAATGTCATGAATGAGACAGGAAGTGAGCCACAGTGACAAAGTAAAACATAACTGCTTTGAGGGAAAATACAAACTATAACATTTTACTTGCAGAAAAAAATGTACTGTACTTACCCATGGTAGGAATTCAGAAGTACAGAAAAAGATGAAAGAGTGAAATGGCAAACTTGTTTTGGCTTCTCTTTCCGGTACATACTCTCGCGTGAATACTCATTCTTGTGAGTCCGGTGGCCCGTAGAAGGATTGTAGTGTTAGAGTCTGTGTGTCATGTAAAAATCTGATCGAAGCGTGAAAAGTTGGACACAAGTGGTATGTTTTGGGCCCAAGTCACATCAAAATTTTCACTACTACATCTGGCAGAGGCAAACTATAGACAATCAATGAAACGTTCCATACCCCTTAATGGACATGCTAAAGTTCACATAACCTGGACTAAAACTACAACTTTATGGCTACAGGAAGGATTTATTCTGCTCTCTGTTACAGTTATACAAACACTTTCTTGATAAAACATCAGATGTTCTAAAGCATGGTCAAACAGCCTGCAGAGACCACATCACCAGCAGAGAGATCAAACTCACAGATGCTTTGCTGCCACCTGGTGCTTTATTTTGACACGTGCACTGTGTCCAGATGTGTGACCCACTGTCCTGTCCGTATTTGGGTTGATGCCGAGGTCTGTCCCTCCTGCTCCCTGCCACATCCCCATCTTGTCCATCCTCCCTCCATGTTTCCCAAAACTCTTGTCTTCTTGCAGGAGGAGACAGAGACAGGGAGAAGTTGTCCACTCCAGGCGGGGACAAGGAGTCATCGCAGTCCAACCAGTCTGCAGCAGAGGATCGTGGATATCCCTCCTGTGGTGTAGAGCCTGGAAACATGAACTTCCAGTAGGAATCTCCTCTGAAGAGATAAACAGAACCTGAAAGAGGCAGAAGAACGTTATTGGTAAGACAGCAGGGACACCTCATCTGTTCCAAGCTAAAAAACACAGCTAACTTTTTAAAACGTCTGTTCTTAACCAACTGAATTTCACTTTAATAGCTTTTTATTCATATTTCATATGAGAATAGAGGTTCCAACAGTTTCCAAGACGATTCAGTTGCTCACCATTGTTGTCAGTGGTGATGCCGCTGACACCATCCCTAAGAAGCTGACTCCACTTGTCTTCTTGCTTCTCTTCCTCTAAATCTCCCACTTTTCCCCACACAGGGCCCTCCTCTGGATCCCATACCAGACCCCACTTTTTTGATCCTGATGCTGCCTCATCCTCCTTATCATCAGAGTCTTCTCCAGCCACGCTCATCCCTATCCGGAGAGCAGTCAGGGGCTGAGGGTATCCTTCCTGCAGGGTCAGGTCCCTGAACAGCCAGAACTGGGAGTCTGGAGCAGCACATAGTGGACAGGTAAGATAGCTGAAGCAATATATATGTACAATGCCTTGAAAAAGTATTCACATCCCCTGAACTTCTTAACATGTTATCACATTACAACCACAATCATCAGTGTGTTTTATAAAGATCTGGTGTATTACATCAGGGGTCTGCAACCTGTGGCTCTGGAGCTGCAAGTGGCTCTTTGGACCTTCCACAATGGCTCTTAATAAGTTAAAATAAAAGTGATAAAGAACCAACTAATGTTCTTAAATGTTGATATAACAAATGCAGGTATTAGCAGTTTTTCAGTGCATTTTCAGTGGAATGCATTTCAGTGCATTTCACTAAAATGTAATGTTTTTCATGATCTATTTTTCTTATACATTGCTATGCCTTCTAAAGTTTTTAACATAATTTCCACATATATTAACATTCCATAGAAGAACATGTATCCATCCTCTGTTTGCAGAAGTTTTATGTTTTCTTTATTTCAAAACCTAAAAATAGAAATTAAATGATGGTTCTTTAAAAATGACAACAAATTTCCTATAGTAGATATTTATCAAAAATTGTAAGTTGACTTTTTCCAAATTTCAATTAACATTTGTGGCTCTAAAGAGGTTTTATTTAGCTAGACTCAGGGCAAAAATGGCTCTTTGGTTAGACCAAAACAAGGTTTTTGCATAACGCTTAACTGGAAGGAAAAGGATTATTTTGATTATCTTTTTTCAAATAAAATCTGAAAAGTATGTCATGCATTTACATGCATGGCCTAAGAGGTTTGTTAGAGAGCATTAGTGAGCCAACAGCATCATGAAGACGAAGGAACACAGCAGACAGGTCGGGGAGGAAGCTGTGGAGACTTTAGCAACCTACCAAGACATAGCCATCCACCTGTACTGACAGCCTGTTTAACTTGAGGATTATCCAGAGAAACAGCCAAGAGGCTCATGGTAGGAGGATGTGCAGCTGATGTATATATATCATAGAAGAGCTATAGAGTTTCACAGCTCAGGTGGGAGAGGGAGTGTCAGGCTGTGATAATGTTTTTTTCTTCTTTAGTATAGATAGGAAGTTGGCTGATCTTGAAAGACGGATGGCATACAGGATGGAATACAGGACAATTCAGGGCAAGACTTGAGATTGGGGTGGAGGTTCATCTTCCAGCAGGACAGCAACCCTTTACATACAGCCAAAGCTACTATGGATGGTTTAGATCAAATATTATTCCTTTGTTAGAATGGCCACTCAAAGTGCAGACCTAAATCTCATAAGAAATTTCAGTCAAGATGTAGGAATTGATGTTTATAGATGCTCTTCATCCAATCTAAATGAGCTTGAGCTATTTTGCAAAGAAGAATAAGCAAAAATTTCAGTGATGTACAAAGCTGATAGAGACAGCTGGTCTTTTACATAAAATCCCATTAAAATATGTCAAAGTTTGTGCTCGCAATGTGACAAATTGTGAAAAAGCTCAAGAGATATGAACATTTTTGCAAGGTATTATACCTGGATGTATTAAAGTTATTTAGAATTAAAAAAGCAGTTTGCACTTTTCTGCAGTTTTCTGAATCATATCAACTCCCAAAGGTTTGGCATATGTTCAGAAGCCAGGGGGAGGCCTATAGGAGAACTGTAAGACCAGCTGCAAGAGGATACAATGAATGACATGTTTGAATGCCAAACTATATTAAACCAACCCATCTTTCCTTGGGATATTTAAACTGGATCAGTGATTTGCTAAACTGGGACAGACACCATCAAAGTACTCCAAATGTCAGGAACACGGTAGGAACAGAATACTGCACAGGTATACAGAGCATTAAAATAATGCAGTGTACCACTGATAAAGATGATGGCATGATCTGAATGCCTCTCCAGCACAGCGTCAAGATGCAGCAGATCAGGGGGCAGACCCCTCCACAGCCTCCTGACTGAGGCCCCACGTCCTGACACCAAACCCCTTCTGTTCACTCGCCACACCGTCAGACCTGGAATGATAGAAGCAGACACAGAATGTCCCAAAAATGTGATTATTCTAGCAGTTACAAAACCGGAAATTCCCAGCAATACCAATTTCTAGTTGTCCCTCTACAATTTCATAATTGGATGCAACATTAGGAGCTTAATAGGAGTTTTACTAAATTGTTTTACTTCAACATACTGGGAGCTAGGGTTTATAAAGACATGAATGCATGACTGTGCTATTACAAAGCTTTTGTGTTTGTAAAGCAATGTTTCAAAAAAATTGCTCATTGTTAGATTTTAGCCCCTCACAGTCACACACAGTGAAGATTTAGTCTATTAATGGGCCAACTATCATGTTTTAGAGCCAGAAAATCTTGAAAGATAAATAATTTAGAAATGGGCCTATCTTATGTTTTTCAATTCAAATCAGTTAAACATACTTTTCTGACCAAAAAAACAAAACAAAAACAAAACAAAACAAACAAAAAAAAACACCTTTTGTACCACTCCCTCAAAAACAGACATGCACTTCCATATATGGATGATGACATCACATAGGTAACCACACTGTCTTGAAATGTACTGCTGTCTACTGCTGTAAATGGAATACAGATTGTTTTCTTGATTTAAAAGACTTTACTATTGTGAGCATTGTATGCTGAATGGACATATGGCCACTTAGCTGTAACACAGAAAAAGGATGGAGTGAACGCTCTTACTTTCTCTAAAGATCCTCGATGCAGGGAACATGGGTGAGCTTCTTGAAAATAAACAAATAAAAAGAAAAAAATTCTCCCCACCCACCAGAAACTCTTTCTCTGTTGGAAACTGTTGTTGCCTCCAGATTCTGAAACACTTAAAGACTTGGCTTTAAGTGACAATCTAAAGACTTGGCTTTAAGGGACAGATCATGCCAAGAGGCACAGAAACATAAGATGGTTCATGTTATAGCTACAACATATAATTATATGTTGTATATATATGAGCAATGGGTAGGTGTTATGATTCATGTTTGGTCCTGCCCATGCTGTAATTAGTTTTCATTCTACTCACCTGTGTCACCTGATTGCTGATCTGTGCCACCTGGGCCCTGCTCTACTTAACTCCTCTCAGCCCCTGCCTCCCTGCCAGATTATCGACAGCCACGAGCCAGTAGAAATCCAGCGTTTCATGCCTTGCCTTCTTGTGTTTCTTCGACCCATTTCCGTCCACGGATCTTCCCCTCCTGCCAAGCCCGTTACGGATTCCTTTGGTTCTGGATTTCTGGACCCTGACTCAAGCTCCGCTTCACGACCACCGAGTATTGCCTGACCCTCAAGTTAAGTTTGCTGTCTCTGCCTCTCCGTGTATAACCTCTGCCTGATTATCATCTAGCCCCTGGTGCTGCGTTGGATTCCCTTGTGGAGACCTTCATTGATTCTTCCTGAGCTGCTACCAGTTCCTGATACTAAATAAACTTGTTTTTCCTTTACGTACTTCTGTGTGTGGTTGAATTTCCGGGTCCTCCCAGTGAGTCCTTACAGGTAGGTATTAGAGTGGGTAGAGCGAGTGCTTCATATACTGAAGATGCAGTCCTCCACACAGCCGTCTTTGGTTTAAATCCTGGCCCTAGGTCATGTATTGAATATTAACTGTAGTTTTTACTTTTTACATGTCCTCTTTCAAGAAAAAAATAAATGTCTTCTAATGTCTCCAGATTCTATTATTAGATAAATCAGTAACTGCTCTTTCCAAACATTCTCCCT
Organism: Anableps anableps; assembly: GCA_014839685.1. Taxonomy (NCBI): domain Eukaryota; kingdom Metazoa; phylum Chordata; class Actinopteri; order Cyprinodontiformes; family Anablepidae; genus Anableps; species Anableps anableps. The sequence goes on from CM026074.1 coordinate 3,715,417, forward strand.
CCCTAATAATTAGTAACAAAACATAAGGAGAGAGCTTCTGAATGACAGTTTGAATATTTTGACTTCTCTTCCATCCATCTCTGTGTAGCATTAGCTTAAAGTGAGTACGCTGAGTAACCTAAGTGGATATGGACTTCCAGAGTTAGAACGGTGTGACAGAGAGAGCTCTGATTATAACTTAATTACTGTAGTGTAGTTAAATCATCATAAATAAAATGCTGACTGATTAAGAGCAGGAGACTTTCCAATCATTACTTTTTCTTGGATAGCTATTTTCTTATGCAATGATGTCCAAGTTTGTTGCTGCTTACGTGATATCCTTTGGCTGCTTTCCTGACTGCTATGTTCTTGCAGTTTTTCATCCTTTTCTACATATGTCTCAATTTCAGACAGTGATATAAATAGAACTATTGCTCACTATAAACCTGAACACAACTGAAAATAAGATTATACCCTTTACATCTTAGATTCACCTGTCTCTCTGACAAACACCTCATTTCTTTCCCTAAATGTTTTCAGAAGTACATTCGGTTAGCTACTGTTGCTGTTAGCTCAACAAACGCTTTGCTCCACTGTTTTCATTTAATACTTTAGAAGCTCAACGTACTTACTGAAAGAGACAGCAACATGTTTAATTTATTTATTATTTAACATTTCTGATGGAGCTACAGTTGCTACCAAACCTTTGAAGAAGAAAGTCTCTCCTCGGATCTTTGCCACAGCATCAAAACTGGTGTTACAGCGATCTATGGGAGAACTGAAGGGACAAAAACACAGAGGCACATATTCAAAGCACTCCTTGTGTTTCATTTGCTGGCTTAAAGAAAAAAAATATAAATATGTAAGTAAACAAAAATGTTAACTTTCTTTTTGACAAAAATGATGCACAGGTGACATATTTCCTTATTTTATCACTAAACTACAGTTTATTAAAAAATTAATTCTATACGAAAAGCTAAGATCAATAATTGTAGCAAGAAATGAGCAAGAATTCATTCATTGACACTGAAACATATTGGTTTAAAGAGAAGACAGCTCCTGCTGCTGAAAAACAAGCCCAAATAATCAGCCCTCCACCACTGTGCTAGACAGCTGGTCTCAGATGTTTGTGGTTCTATACAATGGTTTGGTTTCCTGTAAAACATCTCTGTTTCGGTCTCTTCTGTAAAAGGCCTGTTCAGACACATCTTGGGAAGCCTAAAGCAGTGGTGTCCAAAGTCGGTTCTTGAGGGCCGGCATCCTGCATATTTTAGTTATCTCCCTGGTGGTAGTAACTACCTCTTCAGCGTGTCAATGTTCTGCAGAGGTTCTGCTAATGAGCCATCATTTGATACAGATGTGTTGAACCAGGGAGAGAACTAAAACATGCAGAACCCTGGCACTTGAGGAGTGACTTTGGACACCACTGGCCTAAAGTGTGCTGCTGTATACTTTAAAGAGAGAACTGAGGTCTTCCTGGCAGGCCTTCTAAGGTTTGGACAGTCTGATACAGACTCTGAGCTTGTTGTTGCAATTCATCAGAACTGTGATTGTGATTGTTGCATTTCTTGAATGTCATAATAATTCATCATTCAGGAGGGTTTTCTTTCCTGTTAACACATGAATGACCTTTTGTATCAGAAATGAAGTTGTACAGTGGTCCTTTTTAGACTTAGCTAAACTCCTACAACTCCCTAAAAACACAAAATCTTACCAAGTATTTTTGGTCTAGTTTTTAGTGCAATTATATTGAATACGTGCGAAATAAGACAAAACTAACTTAGAAGTAACTTTTTAGTAGATACAGGAGCTTGTTTTAAGCCAATGATTCCTTAAAATTGATGAAAAAGTTCTAGTTATAAGTGAAATAATCTGCCAGTGGAACAAGACATTTTGACTTATAATATGGGAAAAATGTCTTGTTCCACTGGTAGATTATTATTATTATTTAAGATATTTGTGCTAAAAACTAGGCCAAAAATACTTAGTTAGATTCTGTGTTTTTGCAGTGAACTACTTCAATAAACTGAAAGTGGACTTGACTGGGTTTATACACACTTAAAGCTTGAACTTACATCTTCCTCTGAGATCAGTGCTAATACTAACCTTCAGGAAAGACCATGAGAAACTAACTTAAGATTTTTAGCTGTAAACACTGAAAGCATTATGAATGCAGGGCTAATTCCAGCTCTATGATGCCAAGCTGTGACTATCTCCTAGTTTGTCTTTTTCTGGATCGTACCCATGTCTGTGATGATGGTGATGAGCTCTGTGGTGCAGCTTAGGCTCTGCTGTAAGGCGGGGAGCATCTGTAGGCAAAAGCTGGTTCCTTTTACCTAAAGCAGAGATGAAAATATGTTTGTTAAACCTCACAGAACAGGAACAGGAATATTAAAATTCACTGTTGCACTGATCTGCTTTTAGGTGCAGATGTGTGTGCATAAACATGTGTGCCACTCTACAGCGCTTCTCAGCAGGTAAAAGCAACCCGGTCTAATCAGCAGCACACAGGTCCTTGTACATTCAGATGTACAAGGACCTGTACATATGGAAGTTTGTTTTTTCGTTTGAAAGATAAAATAATTTTTTTTTTTAATTTTAAAAAACACGAGCTTTTTCATTTTTTGTTTATTAAACCAAAATGAAAAATCGGATAATGAACTGTTATCCAATTTCTGATTTTGTGCACAAAACGGGAATGGAAAAAACAGATAACGAGAACTCACTTTCGATTTTGTCTATTTTTTATGAGACAAGTGGCCTGACCCAGAGGTTCTCTCTGCCCCACACACACTATGGTCAGATAGACCATGGCTGTTTCTCAATATGTGTACTTGTCTAAACTTGTGTACTCATGTACTTGTGAAATGTAATCAACGGTGGCCCAAGTACAGTTCCAAACCTAAGTACCCATCAGGGCAAGTATGCTCAAAGTACCCGGATGTGTTCTTGCTCCACCAATTTTATCGAGAATGCATTGATGCATCCTTCTGCAGATTTGAGCCAGCAAGGTATCCCACAATGCATTGCGCCATCAGCAGCGGTGAATGGAAAAGGTGAGTGCAGAAATTTATCACTCTTATCCCACTATCAGTTTGTCATAAAAAGTAGTCTTAAGATGTTTTTAGGTGAGAAAGTAGACCTCATAGTTTCAACTATCCACTCAGTTCATCCATAATGAGGTTAGTTTGAAATCTGCTCCAGAGTTTTTGGAGAAGTGAAGCTCCACTGACAGGAGACAGAAATTTCAATATTTAGTTAAGATGGGTATTTTATAATCTGTGTCACCACAGTGTTTCCTTTAAATACGAATAACTTTTATTTGCTTCCTAGCAATTTCTGGTCATGTAAATTCATAGTAAGAAAAATGTTCTATAACATTATCTCTAAATGATCAAACAGAGATTTTCCACTTTTCCTTGTGTATAACAAAATACACATTTCCCTAAGATTGCTGTTTCTTGTGGAGAGTGAACTCTTCCATTTTTCATTGTTTTATGCAGGTAGCTCTGCAGGAGGAGAGACCGCAGTTCCAGGTTTGGATACAGCTTCCCAAAAGCTCCCAGCAATCCTCTTCACCCATGTGTCCTGCCATCATCTTCTTCACTATCTCCTCATTTTCTTTTAATTTTAAAAAAAAATTATGGTAATATTTGCTTTTGATTAGACAGTCAGTATCAACTTCCTGTAGTTGTCAGGCTGATTATCTGTGCTTGTTTATTATTCTAATAAACACATTTTTACTAAAAACATCTGTTTCTGTTTATGCTGTAGGTCAAATCGGAGTTCACCTGATGATGATAATAAAAGAAAAATAAGTTTGTTAATCAGTGTTTAGATAATCAGGAAAGATATTAGCTGAGGAGTGACATCATCAAGTACGCTCTGTTCCAATTGAACAACTACCATACTGCGTCCTTGTGTTCTTGGCAAGAACGGACTTTCAACTGTACCTGCATGGTGCATACTTGCCAAGAACACAAGAACGTACTTGAGTATTGAGAAATGGCCATTATAAATGTTGATAGTTTTACGCTATATATTGTAGTAGTCTCTGCAAACAGCAAGCCGGTCTAAGTAAAAAAAACGGCCATTTGTTCACCCCAAAAGGAGAGGTTATGTAATCCATCCATCTATCCATCCATTTTTTTCCGCTTATCCAGGGTCGGGTCACGGGGGCAGCAGCCTAAGCAGGGAGACCCAGACTTCCCTCTCCCCAGCCACTTGGGCCAGCTCCTCCGGGGGAAACCCAATGCATTTCCAGGCCTGCCAAGAAACATAGTCCGTCCCGTGTGTCCTGGGTCTTTCTCTAGGTCTCCTCCTGGTGGGACGTGCACGGAATTCCTTACCAGGAAGGCATCCAGGAGGCATCCTAATCAGATGCTCGAGCCTCTTGATGCGGAGGAGCAGTGGCTCTACCCTGAGTCCCTCCACGATAACCAAGCTTCTCATCCTATCTCTGAGGGAGAGCCCAGACACCCTGCGGAGGAAACTCATTTGAGCCTCTTGTATTCTTTCAGTCACGACCCAAAGCTCATGACCATAGATGCTCCAAATTTACCCTAATTCATCAACAAGACCCCAAGATACAATACTCCTCCACTTGAGGCAGGACCTCCCACCCAACCTGGAGAAGGCACTCTACCCTTTTCTGGCTCAAGACCATGGATTTGGAAGCACTGATCTTCATCCTGGCATCTTGGGTGCAAACTGCTCCAGTGATAACTGTTGATCACAACCTGATGAAGCCAATAGGACCACAAAAAGCAGAAACGCGATCCTAAGGCCACCAGAACGGATCCCCTCAACACCTTAGCTATGCCTAGAAATTCTGTCCATAAAAGTTATGAACAGAATCAATGACAAAGGGAAAAAGTGGCGGAGTCCAACTCTCACCGGAAAAGAGCCCGACTTACTGCTGGGAATGTGGACCAAGCTCTGACACTGGTCATACAGGGACCTAACAGCCCTATCAAAGGGCCTGGTACCCCATACTCCCTGAGTACCCTCCACAGGATTCCCTAAGGGACACAGCTGAACGAAACAAAGCACATGAAGACTGGCCCCTCCGAACTTCTCCCACGCCTGCCTCAGCAATCAACCAAGCCGCATGCCGCTTGGACTGCCGGTACCCATCAATTGATTCTGGAATCCCACAGGCCAAAAAGACCCGATAGGACTCCTTCAGCCTGATAGCATCCCTCACTGCTGGTGTCCACCAGCGGGTTTGAGGATTGCTGCCAAGACAGGCACCGACAACCTTGCGACCACAGCTCCAGTAAGCCTGCTTACGAATCCCATGCGGTAAGAAAGTCTCAAAAGTCAAACGCACAGACAAGCTGATCCGTGAGCTCGTGTTGACCGATCCGTGCACAGCTGGCGATTCTTGCTTGCATTTGCCGATTGCGTAATGTATTACGCATACAAAGTACAAATCTGTACTTGTGCAGTTTAAAACGTGTAAATTTGAGAAACTATTTACACATATGTGAATGTTGAGGTACGCATTTATGCATTGTGTTATACTCATTTGTGAATTATTTTGTTCACTTACAAATCTCCTTGTACGCTTGTGGATCTCATTGTACGCATACAAATCTTATTGTATGCTTTGTTAATCCTTTTGAGAATAATTTAGCAATATTATTACTTTATTCTTGTATTTTTTTTAAAAAATCTCTTAGTCTGGCCCTAATACTTAGTCATACTTGTTTTACCAACCTCTGCTTCCGTTTTTCTTTTCACTGACACAAACTTCTCCATCTGTCCTCTGTGGAGGTGTTTCAAAACATCCGCGCTTGTATCCTCCTCCTCTGTGTATACCAGCGTCTGAGTACAACAGGCTACTTCTTCTACTGGCTTACTACTTGCAAGCAGCCTGTTGATTAATCTGAATACTACTGTCACCTAGTGACCGGAGGCTTGTTTATCAGTCAAACATGAATAAAGGCAATAATACAGTAGCGCTTCGTGGACTTCTTGCGAATATTATTTCAAATTGTGGGTGTACTCAGTAGCGATTTCTGATTTTAAAAGTAGCGAAGTAGATGAAATGGTACTTTGAAATTGTACTTAAGTATAAGAAAATTACACACTTGAAAGAAATATTCATAACAGTACAAGTACTCAAATAAAATCTACTTAATTACAGTAACGTGAGTATTTGTTACCCATAGTTTTAAGATGTTTTTAGACAAGAACGTAGAACTCATAGCTTCACCTATCCACTCGGTTCATTCAAAATGAGGCTTCTTTGAAATGGGCTCCAGAGACTTCGCAGCAGCAAAGCGCCGCTAACAGGGCTCAGCGGGCGTTGAAGTGTGTTTTCCCCGTTAACCGCGGCCGGATCTTGGCAAGTCATTCTGTCATTTTTCACTTCCTGTTATCTGTTAGTAGCGACTGAAAGTGTGATATGAAGTGTTTAATGTGTTTGTATATGCAGTGGATAACGGCACATATCCAAATACAAAATATAATATTCTTCTGTGGAGATTTCGATACTTCTGAAGTTAGTATTTTCTAAACCCTGCCACAGTGTTTAGTTCCAATATCTAGTACATGTATTCCCTTCCTTGGAATTCTTTTTAGTATTTAAATTCAAGGTTAGAAAAATATTTTTATACAGTGCCCCTTAACGTCAAACAGAATATTTTCACCTCTGCTTGTGCGTGTATGAAATACACACTTCCCTTCCATTGGCTTCTTATGTACAGTGTGAACTCCCCCCATTGTTTCATGCAGGCAGCTCTTCTGGAGATGAGACACCAGTTTCAGGTTTGAATGCAGTTTTCCAGAAGCTCCCAGCAATCCTCTTCCACATCCTGTCCTGTCATCGTCTTCTTGACTGTCTTCTCATATTTTACATACTTAAAATGTACTGTTTTCTCATGATTAGCCACTCATTGTATCAATTCCGTGTACATATCGCCTGATTATCTGCGTTTTGACTATTTTCCATCCCTTTTTATGCCGTAAGATATGATACCGCATAATGATAATAATAAAAGAAAATACGTATGGTAAGCATATAGTAGGTATTAATAAATTATTCGGTTGCAAATCATCAACTCTGGCTAGATATAGGTTGGTAAAAATTAAATATGAAAAAATTATTTTAACTTTTCTTGCTTATACATCCAGAGCAAAGAATAATGGAAAGAGTCAACTCAAAGCTATCATGTTTTGTCAGTTGAGACCATTTATAAGCAAATAGTCTCATGAAAGGAGCAAACGTTTTGATTTTTTTAGTGTACAACCATGCTTCACTGGTAACCTGAAAAAGTAATATGAGGTGGTAAACCACTATTTGCTTTTTGTTTTTTATAATCTATAATAAATTTAGCCCAATATTTCAAACATTTCCTGCTAGGTAGATTTGGGAAATGGCTACATTTTAATTTTATGTTTATTATTTTATTGCATTTTGGATAATAATGGGAAAAAATACTTTTCTGAATGCTTATTCATAACAGAACTAATTATAATTGGCAATGCTAGTCATAAAGAAAACGTACAGCAAAAAAACAAACAAACAAACAAAACCCAGTGGGTTTGAATGACTGCCAAAATATTCTAGTCAAGGTTTGAGCGTCTCGAATTGTAGATTTTAAACAAGATTAAAGACACTCAAGGTTGTGAAAAATTGGGTGGAATTGCCCTTTAGCCATTTACCGAATCGGAAGCTACAATCAGAAGCCAACTTTAGCTTTGTATACAAAACAAAGTCATAGCACAAGGCTTTGACCAAATTAATCGTTCGCCGCTTTGGTCAAGTGTACACAAACGGTGCGGGGCAGAGAGAACATCTGGGTCAGGCCACTTGTCTCATAAAACACAGACAAAATCGAAAGTGAGCTCTCGTTATCCGTTTTTTCCATTCCCGTTTTGTGCACAAAAAAATCGTTTTGGTTTAATAAACGAAAAACGAAAAAGCTTGTGTGTTTTTGTTTTTCATTTTTTGTTTCAAACCAAAACAGGAACTGCCTGAATGTACACGGACCCACACGCTGTGAACTCAAGCAATATAAGGAATGCACCAGTTATTTGACTGGTTTTGGAACAGAGCTGAAAAAGGCAGAAGCAGTCACTAAAGAAGCATTTCAGAGGCAAACTGATCAAATTCATGGGGAAAAGAACTTAGATTTTAAAAGGACTAGCGGTGAGCTTTTCATTAAATTCAGCTGAAAATGTGTTCTGGTATTGTTTGTGTATTTGAGTAAAATAATGTGTAGTGTTTATTGAAGAAACAATTTGCACTGTTGTTTTGTAAAATTGGAAATGTTTAATCTACGTAAAAATTAGTGCGTCTTTAAAAAAAAAAAAAAAAAAAAAAAAAAAAGTTAAACTCTAACATGAAAAATGTTTGACTTCATGAAGGTAGGTTAAAAAATAAACAAGAATTTAGCCGAAAATGTGAGAGAAATACGTCTAAAATTAATGATAAAATTGATAATTAAGATAAATTAACTTATAACCAAGTGCTTCTAAAATATAATGTGAAATACTTGTTTTTCTAGGGTTTTCACCTCTTCGTTTATTCCTTTTCATTGGTTTAAATAAATAAGAGTGAAATCCTGAAGTCTAGTCAAGTCCTCCTATTTCCCCCAAGTGAGGGAAGCCATGAAGTTGTAAAGACACTTGACAAACGCTTAAAACCACCCGAAAAACTCCGTCAACACCTCCTGCAGACACAGTTAAAGCAACCATGCAACCATGACGAGAAGCGAATATTCAGCTATAACTCATGTAGACAGGAAGCTGTGCAGAGCTTACAGGATATTCTGGGAAAGGAAATGGTGCAGTCAGTTCCACATTTCATCAGACACTTCCCTTCTTTGATCCTCTCGTGCTTTACAATACAAGGCTTTGACATGAGTGGTGCAATGTAATGTGGAGGTTAAAGATGACAACAAACAGCTCTCAGTAAGGGCAGCTGTCAGACCAGCCAACATATTCTCAGCTGTCCACAACTATTTACCATAGTCTAAATCCCTGCCCGTTTTCATTGTAGAGCATGAAAATGCTCTGATAAAATTCAAGGATAATAGTAATTACAAACTTTGACTCCTACCATAGATTTGAGTGATGTGCTCCAGATCTTGTTGTTCCAGGCGGTAGTGCAGAGGGTCTCCAACAGGACCTTGGTAGTATGGCCTCATCACTGAGTGGCGGGATGAGGAGTGAGCCAGGCCCAGTGCGTGGCCAAACTCATGGACCAACACCGTGAACAGATCAGTGCCCTCATAAGCTGGAAAGGAATATGCACAAACAAACATGAGCGATACAAAAAAAAAAGTTGATTACAAAGTAGAAATATAGCAAATTCTCTTAAAGCTCGTTTTTGACCACCAGATGGTGCAGTTGGACAGAAATTAACCAACTACTAACAGGAACCTTTGTGTTTAGAATAGAGTAGTATAGAGATGTCCTTTACTGTCCCACGATGGGGAAATTTCTGTGCAACAGCAGCAAAGTAGCAGTAACAGGCAATAACAGAAAACAGACTCACACAAAGAATATAAAGATATGTATAAAAAATAGAATAAGGAATTAAAAAATACTGTACAGTAAGGCAAAATTTTAACATGAATACTGTGTAATTGTAAAAAATACTCCAGTCCAGAGGAATGTGAAACTGAGTTGGTTAATTAAAAAATGTACAAGATGTACATGTCTCTGAGCATTAAAAATTCAAACCACCCACAGTTAGTGACACAAGAAAAAAACAGTAGAGTTGTACGGATACCAGCATGGACATAAACACTTAATGATTTTGTTGGGAGCAGTGATGGTTATAGAGTCTAACAGCTGCTTGGAGGGAGGATCTCCTATAATGCTCCTTGGTGCACCTAGGATGCAGCAGTCTGTCGCTGAAGGAGCTCTCCAGCTCAGCAACAGCTTCATGCATGGGGTGAGAGACTTTGTCCATCAGTGATGTTTCTTTTGCTAAAGTCTTTCTGTCTCTCACCACCTGCACTGGGTTGAGGGGGCATCCTAGCACAGAGCTGGCCTTCCTGATGAGCTCATCTAACCACTTCCTCTCAGCTGTAGAGAAGCTGCTGCTCCAACATATAGTCCCATAGAAGATGGCCGTATCCACTACAGAGTCAAAGAAGGTCTTCAAGAGCGCCCCCTGCACTCCAAAAGCCCTCAGCTTCCTCAGCAGGTAGAGTCTGTGCTGACCCTTCCTGTAAAGCACATCAATGTTATGAGTCCAGTCCAGTTTATTGTTCAGGTGAACATCCAGGTACCATATCTAAGGCAGTTTCTAAAAAAGAAAAAAACTAGAGTTTTGTATGGGATCCCATTTCTGCCATGAAAGAAAAAATAAAAGCCCAACAGGAAGTCATAATTTCGAGTTTTAAAGTCATAATTATGACATCGAAAGTCATAATTATGAGATTCAAAGTCATAATTATGAGATACAAGGTCAATTATGGGATACAAAGTCATAATTTCAACTTTCAGTCATAGTTATGATATGCAGAGTCATACTTTTGACTTTCTAAGTCATAATTATGAGGTATAAAATCATATTTATGAGATTTAAAGTCATAATCATGAGATAGAAAGTCACAGTTTCTCCAAGGAGCCTTGCTCCTATGAAAGCCCATATCTATGACTTAAAAAGTCAAAATTATGACTGAGAAAGTTGAAATTTTGACCTTGTATTTCACTTTGAAGCTCATAATTGTGACTTTACATAATAATTTTGACTTTGACTCATAATTGTTGAGGAATTGTTTTTATGTGCAATGCCACTAACATCCACTAGATTCTGCCTCCAAAACATCTTCAGGTTCTGATTCACACATAGAGAACTAAAATATTACAACCAACGATGTAAAAATATTTAGATATTAGCTAATTGAATCTTGCATAATAGTAGGTCCAAAAACTATTCATCGTTGGTCTTCAAACATCAGCTTTAGTTGGACTTTCATCAACAATCATGGTGATTTCTATTTAAAGTAAAACTAATGGAGTCATGACTGGATGCTTGACATCCTTAAACTGCACTTTTCACAAACAAGTGTGCAATGCTGGTTTGATATGGGTATCTGCCTAGGGCACCGTTCTCTCAGGTGGAAGGGGGAGCACAACCACTCAGAAAGAATTATTTATGTCAATTCAATTCAGGTTATTGATATAGCACCTATACATAACACATGTCAGCTTGAGGCACTTTACAAAAACAGTTCAGTTGAATCATACATACTGATTCCAAGTCAGTGACATATGTTTGATGGTTCAGTTGTGCCCAGAAAAAGCTTTTTATGGTGTTATTACATGTTTGGTAACTGGGGAGTGGATGTCTACCTGTCCAGTTACCATGGAAGCCCATTTCCGCCATGAAAGAAAACATAAAAGCCTGAAAGGAAGTAATAACTATGACTTTCCAAGTTAGAATTATGAGATTCAAAGTCATAATTTTGAAATTCAAAGTTATGATTATGAGATACTGGAGCAAGCCTCCTTAGAGAAACAGCGTGACTTTCTATTTCATGATTGTGACTTTGAAAGTTGAAGTTATGACTTTGAATCTCATAAATAAGACTTTGAATCTCATAATTATGACTAAAACTTGAAATTATGACTTCTTGTTGGGCTTTTATTTTTTCTTTCATGGCAGAAATGGGCTTCCATACAAAACTCTAGTTTTTTTTTCTCCTTTTGAGAAAATATAGCTCCATATTCTTGAACAATTCACGGAAGCAGCTGTCCAACTTATAGATTCCTATACTACACTAAATTAAATTAAATTTATTATTTAAGGACTCTACTTTGCGTTTGAATCTTTTTAAGTAAAACTCTCAAAAATACTTAGACTCGTTTTACCTGAAATGGAGTATTCTGTACTGAGCATAAATTATTTAAAAATACAGTCTAGGATTTATGAAATCTTTTCTGTGTTTGTAAAAACACACAAAAAGATCATTTTTCAATGCTTTTTTTTCTTGTTTTGATTATTTAGGCTTTAGGGCCACTGTAGATCGAGACAAAACTAGAAGAGGTCTGGACTGAATTATATTGATATATACAGTGTTGGTGTGTGAATCATTTAATCCCATATTTGTGGAAACAAAGAATGATATTGGCACAAACCGAGGGGCTTGCCCAGGACACCGTTCACACGAGAACTGCCACTGCAGGTCTGTGACATTCTGAGGCTTGAATACAGTTATGAATAAGTACATAAAATAATTATCATCTCAAAAATAGGAAATTTTTCCAAGGAGGTCTCAACACATGGGACTTACACTGTACTTTGAACATGTTAAAATATCAGGGCTATGACATGAGTCAGTGTGTGTTTTCTAATAGAAACATTTGAAAATGAAAACAACAACAACTATTATTATTATTATTATTATTATTATTATTGATCTTTAACATATTATGCTTAGAATAGGAGGAAATGTTCTGATTACGGTCAAGGTTTTGTCCTGGTTTTATTCTGTTTTTGTTTATTGTTATGGTTCCTTTACTTTTCATAGTAAAAGCAACAAAGATTAAATATCAAAGTGATGCTAAAAGGAAAAAAAAATGCAGAAACACTGCAGAAACAGGGATGATATCTGATAAATCAGTGCTGCTTCACCTGGCTGTCTGAAAGCCCACTGCTCCTCTGCATCCAGATGAACTCCTCCTGCCCTTGCAGGATCTGAAGGGAAGAAAGCATGACCCACTGCTCCGCCTGCCCCATCAAAGGGATAGCCATCACCGTGGTAACCTTGGAGAAAGTCTACCAGCATGTCAGCTGCCTCTGGGCTGCCAACCTGGATGCAAGAGAAATCAACAATACTGTCTGCAAGTACAGCACCCTGCAAAAGTATCCATCCTCAAACTTTAAGACTTTATTGGTATTTTATGGTTAGGAATCTCTGTATTGTAGTTTAATAAACTTGGGTCCCCCAAAACAGCATCTCGCTTAGAGCCTCCACAAAGCTACAAATGGCCCTGACTGAGATTAAATTGTATACCAAGATTAGATTCTGTTAAATAATTAGATGACAGGGGTCATATAGAAAAGAAAGCTACACTTTTCAGATTTTTATTTGTAGCCTTTCCATCCTCATAACAATTACATCACAATAAAATACACTGAAATGTATGTGTGTAAAATGACAAAAGATGAAACGGTTCAACTGCATATGTGAGCTGCTTGGTCTGGATGGTTCTACACAGTTACACTTGTGTTGTAGCAGAAATCCATTGATGGAATAATCTGATCATTCAGTATCTTCAGGCAGTCACCTGACCTCATAATGTTGCTGAACCTGAACCTGACCACCTGCAGCAACCCCAGATCATAGTGCTGCCCCCTCAGGCTGCTACACTCGGCATGATGGGTGCATCACTTCATCTGTCTCTCTTTCTACCCTGATATGGCCATCACTCTAGAATGATGACATAGTCAGTCTGGTCTCATTAGATCACATGACCTTCTTCCATCGCTCCAGAGTCCAAACTTTATGCTCCCTAATAAACTGAAGTCTTTTTCTCTGGTTAGAAACTGATCAGTTGGTTTCTTATGGCTACACAGCTGTTCATCCCCAATCCCTTGATTTCCTTTTACATTATACATGTAGAGATACTCTCACTTTAACTATTTAACAACGCCAAGGAACTGTGCTGTTGTTTTTAACATTTAAGTGATGCTGTCCTTGATCATCCAAGATTTTTCACTGACCAGGTTTCTTCTGTCAAGATGATGGTTCCCCACTTTTCTTCCAGTTTTTATAAATGTTGGACAAAACATCAGTAAGAGGTAAATAACTTGTTGCCAGCTGAAACATAATCATCCATGCAGTAATTATCCAATTACAAGATTTTCCCTATTTGCTTCATTAAATCCAGGAGGTGAAATTTTTTTTCATTTTATAAAAAATTTCATTTTATTTTCTATTATTTTTGAATAGGCAGAGTTTCTGTTACTATCAGACAAATATGCCAACCTCATGAAATTCCAGTGCCGTTGGTTCTGCCCAGACTCTTAGAGCATAGAAGACCAGAGAACGAATCATCTCCCTGGACAGGTGTGAAGAGGAAGGGTAGGAGTGCAACCTAAGAAGGCGAGAAATACTTGTGTGAGTAGGAGAAAAGGGTAAAGGGAAAGGGTAAAGAAAAATAATAAATGCACTTTTATAGAACTTCACAATGCACATGTTTTCCTCACATACAATAAAGGCCACAGGATCTGTGTTCAATAATAGGCTCAACAATATGTAATACATAACCATTCATATCAGTAGTGCTTATGTCCACTACATGCAAACCCCTCAACAGCTACCTAAATAATGTCCAGTAATCCCCAAAAAAGTCAAGTCAAGTCAGGTTTATTTTATAGAACATTTCAGCAGCAAGGCAATTCGAAGTGTTCTACGTCATAAAAACATCAATCAAGTATGCATCAAACTCATCAAGCAAATATATATCAAAATCATCAGAATCATCGAGCAAATATCAATGCATCAAAATCATAAAGATCATCAAGTAAATATAATTCTAAAACATTGATCAATGTTCCACTTACTACTAATTACAGACAACTCTAAACAGGTAGGCTTTTAGCCTTGACTTAAAGGAACTCAGTGTTTCGGCAGTTTTCTGGAAGTTTGTTTCAGATTAGTGGAGCATAAAAACTGAATGCTGCTTCTCCATGTTTGGTTCTGGTTCTAGGGATGCAGAGTAGACCAGAACCAGAAGACCTGAGTGGTCTGGAAGGTTGATACAATAACAACAAATCTTTAATGTATTTTGGTGCTAAGCTGTTCAGTGATTTATAAACTAACAGAAGTATTTTAAAGTTTATTATCTGAGCTACAGGAAGCCAGTGGAAGGACTTTAGAACTGGAGTGATGTGCTCTATCTTCCTGGTCTTAGTGAGAACATGAGCATCAGCATTCTGAATCAGCTGCAGTTGTCTGATTGACAGTTTAGGCAGACCTGTCAAGACACTGTTGCAGTAATCAGTGCAACTAAACATAAACGCATGGATGAGTTTCTCTAGATCTTGTTGAGATATTAGTCCTTTAATTCTGGAAAAGTTCTTCTGATGATAGTAGGCCGACTTTGTAATTGCCTTTATGTGTCTCTGAAGGTTCAGGTCCGAGTCCATCACAACACCCAGATTTCAGGCTTGATCACTAGTTTCTAGCAGTAATAACTGAAGCTTTACGCTGACTCTAGATCATTCCTCTTTAGGTCCAGAGATAAAGATTTCAGTTTTGTTTCTATTCAGCTGGAGAAAGTTATGGTACATCCACGCACTGATTTGTTCTAAGCATCTGTTCAGTGCTTCGATGGGTTCAGAGTCACCTGGTGACATCGTAATGAATGTAGAGCTGTGTATCATCAGTGTAATTGTGGTAGCTAATCTTATTACTTGTTATAATCTGAGCTAGCGGGAGCATGTAGATATTAAATAGGAGGGGTCCCAGGATTGAACCTTGGAGTACTCCACATGTGATTTTTGTCTGCTCCGATGAGAAGTTGCCTATTGACACAAAGAAATCCCTGTTCTTTAGGTAGGATTTGAATCATCTGAATACTGTACCAGAGAGTCCAACCCAGCTCTACCGTCACTTTTATAATATCTCATGGTCAACAGTGTCAAATGCTGTGCTGAGGTCCAACAGAACAAACACAGTGGTTTTTCCACAGTCTGTATTTATGCAGATGTCATTGAATACTTTGACGAGGGCAGTCTCAGTACTGTGGTGAGCATGGAAACCGGACTGAAAAACATCAAAGCGGTTGGTTATTGTTAAGAAGCTGTTTAATTGTTGAAACACAGCTTTTTCAATAATTGTGCTGATGAATGGAAGGTTAGAGATTGGCCTGTAATTCTGCAATAATGATTTGTCCAGAATGTTCTTTTTCATCAGTGGTTTGATAACTGCTGTTTTTAAGGCCTGGGGAAAACACCTGATGAGATGGATGAGTTTACTGTTTGAATCAGGTCAGATGCAATAACAAGCAGAACTCTCTTAAGGAAGGTTGTAGGTAGGATATCAAAACAGCAGTAGGATGGGCTTAATTGTTTCAGAATTTCTTCTAAGTCTTGAAGGTTGAGTTGGTGAAATTCAATCATTTTTTCTGCATTTGTTATGTTTGTGCATAGCATCGCTGTTGTTGGTGTGGATGTGCAGATTAACCCTCTAATTTTTTAAATTTTCTCTGTAAAAAAGTTGGCCGATTCATTGCAGGCCCTGGTAGAGTGGAGTTCAGGTGGTAAAATCACTGGAGGGTTTGTCAACCTGTCAAATGTAGCAAACAAAGCACGAGCATTGTTAATGTTTTTGTTTATGATTTCCTCAAAATATGTTTCCCTTGCATGTTTTAGTGAAGAGTGATAGCTTCGCAGCCTCTCTTTGTAGATTTCATTGTAAACGTGAAGTCGAGTTTTACGCCATATATGTTCAGCCCTTCGACAAAGGCTCCTTTCATTTCTTACAAGTGGAGCATTTATCCATGGAGAGTTCTTCCCACCAGACATGACCTTCACTTTAATAGGAGCAATGGAATCAGTGATGTCTGAAATTTTAGAGCAGAAGTTATATACCAGTTCATCTATTGGTTTACAGCATGGAAGTGAGGTATAGGAGTAGTCTGTAAAAGAGTGTTCTGTAATAATATCTGTTTTACTAAGCAAGTCAACAGAGATTGTACTTTCAAAAACAACCAAAAAATGATCAGACACACCCGACATCAATTACAGAGACCTTGCAGATATTAACACCCTTGCTGAAAAAAGGACAATATATCAGCCTAAACTATGATTTATAAATAACTGTACTTCAAACCACTACAACACAAACATCAGTCCTGTATTATTTTGAGGTCATCATGACATTGACTTACTCACATTTTCTCTTCAGCCATTATCTTTTCAAAAAACAGAAGTAGTTTGTGTTTGTAAATTAACTAAAAACAATCAGGAAGTGGCTTTAGTTTATAGGATGATTTGCTGGATTTTATGGATTTTAGTGGTATGTCATCTGGGTTCAGGACCTTGGTGAGGCTTTCACTAGGTAGTTATATAAGTCCAAACATAAGCCAACTAAATGACAAAATGTGGCCAGACCTTACCAAAAGACTAAAGGGAAAATGAAACAAACACATCCATACATAACTGCAACAGCAGACTGCTGTGAATATTGACAAGATCTATAAGGAGCTCCATGTTCCTTCTAATGAAGCATCACGGGTTATCATGAGCTATAGAGACCCACAAACAGCTGGAAATTTACCACAGCTACAGGATATAACTCTACTGCTGTTCCACAAAAGCAAAAGTCAAATTCAGCCTGCATTACAAGTTCTGATATCCTGGACGAGCCCCCAATTCCTGATCTAAACAAGTCCATTTGGCTGCATCGTGAAATGCAAGCTTAATTCTCCCTTTAAGCCACAACTATCATGTCCTTGGTTTAAAAATGTGATGTTCACTGTTTTTTTTTTTGGTTGATTTTATGATATGAAGGGCAAACAGCAGCCTGCAATTAGGCAGAGTAAATAGAGTAACGACTGACTCTCGTCCAACCTCCAGTTAATGTTCCTGCGGGTCCACATAGAGACAGCTCTCCTCTTCCTTCTTATCCCCCTCCCCTGCTGGATGACCAGTAACTTGGACAGTCCATCTTGGTCAGGAAGGGAACAGCGTGGGCTCTTCATCAGTGTCAGCGTTTCCTCATCTAGACAGTCCAACCACAGAAAAAAGCAGTCACTTTTAAAGGTGAAGCAGATCAACCATCAGCCCAATATTACGTGTCATCCTCACCTAAAACTCCAGTGTCTTTAAGGCCGGCAAACTTTTGCATGGCTTTGACAGCATCAGTGACAGCTGTCCAGACCTGCAACTGCCCAGTGGAAGGGTCTGATGGGGGCAGGTAGCCATACTTGATCAACCAATTCTACAGAGAGGAACAGACATTTCTGCCTCAATTATTTAATTAGACCTTTCATATAAAATCCTTGCTTTTGCTTTTTAATAATGAGCCATCCCAGATTTGGTTGCGCTGTCTAAATTTGCTGTGGAAAATAATAGTGGAAGAAACTTCAGTTTAAAGTCAGAAATCCACTTTTGGAGAGTGATGCTCAGATTATTTATCACTTTAATGAGTTTCTTTTTCTCATGGATTTATAGCTACAGTTGGACAGTCTTGAGTAGGGATTGTTACCATAGAAAACTGCAAAAACAAGGTTTCTATGGTTAGCTTTGAATGCTGGATATCTATGAAACAAGACATATATTTACTTTCTGTCTGGGTGAAACTATACTGCAAAAACACAAAATCTTTCTAAATATTTTTGGTCTAGTTTCTAGTGTAAATATCTTAGTACACTTGAAATAAGACAAAACTAACTCACAAGTACCTTTTCAGCACAATATAGGAGCTTGTTTTAAGTCAATAATTGCTTAATATTGATGAAAAAGTACAAGTTACAGGTGAAATAATCGGCCAGTGGAACAAGACATTTTCCCCATATTATAAGTTTAAATGTCTTGTTCCTCTGGCCGATTATTTCACTTATAAGTAATAATTTTTCATCAATATTAAGGAATTATTGACTTAAAACAAGCTCCTATATCGTGCTGAAAAGTTACTTGTTAGTTAGTTTTGTCTTATTTGAAGTATATTCAAGATATTTGCACTAGAAACTAGACCAAAATTACTTGGTAAGGTTTTGTGTTTGTGCAGTGTAAAGTGTCTTCAGATATGTTTTTCCAAATGAGTCTCACAAAACCCTAACTTGCACATCCACAGCAGTATCAAAATGATGTGACATAAATTTCCAAATTAATTACTGTTTAATTAAAAACTATCTCTATTATTTTACCACCAGCTGGGTGCTCTCATCTTCTGTGGGTGTTGTTGGTTGAGAGGAAGGTGTTGGGGTCACACTGGCAGCAGAAGCTGTCTGCATCCATCCATGGCTCAGGTACAGGATAATCATCCACATTTTCATCTTGGTTGCATGTTTTTGTAAAGGAAGCCTCAGTGCTCATTCAGAGGATAGGATGAAACATGTGGACTGTGAACCAGACCACCATCCCTGGTGTGAAACGAAGGAACAGTAGCATTAATGTCAGACAGAAGAATGTTTATCCTTAAGATGTATGCCTCAAAATAAAAAATAAAATAAAATATTAGGGCTGCAACTGAGGATTATTTTAGTAATCAATTATTCTATCAGTTATTTGGATGACTAATTGATTAATTGGATAAAAGAAATTGCCACCTTCTGTAGATTTTTCTTTCAACACTTAAGCATTTTTTAATACAGTATTAGAAATATATTAAAATATGCAAATAAATAATTCAGTTCCTTTTCTAGATAAAAAAAATGAACGTTTTGTTGCTTAAAATGCAATAAAATAGCATTTCTTTAGTGCAGGGGTCTGGAACCCCCAGCTCCAGAACCACAAGTAGGTCTTATACCTTCCACAATGGCTCTCCTTTGGCTAAAAATTAAAAAGTTAACAGTTATTCGATTCCTAGATTAGTTGATGATTATTTCAATAACAGATTAATCACGATTAATCACGATTAATCTGATTAATCATTTCAGTCCTATAAAATATATCTCCTTATATTGTAACATGTTAGCATGTGGACTCACACTGCCATGCAAAAATATTTATACTTATTGAACCTTTTTTTTTTTTTATTTTTGACACGTTCGAAACTCAAACTTCAGTGTATATTGGTTTTTTATGTTATAAACCGTCATTAAGTAAAACACAGCTGAAAATGAGGAAGGAGAAATATACATGGTTCAAGTGGACAGTTTTTATGAATACAAAACTGTTCCATGCATTTGTATTCTGGGCACCTTATTCCAAACAAATTGCCTTCAGAAGTCACCTAATCACTAAACAGAGTCCAGATCCAAGAGTAATGGCCAAATGGCCAAACAGTAATAAGAGTAAGGTAACTCTGGAGGAGCTGCAGAGGTCAACAGCTCAGGTAGGACAATCTGTTGACCAGATAACTATTATTAGAAATCTCCACAAATATGTCATTTATGGAAGGGTGACAAGAAGAAAACAACTGCTGAAATAAAAAATTATAAGAAGTCATGCTGAATGTTTAAAGGAAGCCATGTAGGAAACACAGCCAACATGTGGAGGAAGACACTCTGGTAAGATAAGAACGAATTGAACTTTTTGGTCACATGTACATTAATACCACACATCATACTGAACAGAGATGTGCAAAGATGGTGCAGACACACCCCACAAGACTTGCAGCTGTAACTGCAGCGGAATGAAGTTCTATAAAGTATTGACCATTCTTCCAAGTCACAATTATGCACCACTTTGTGTTAGTCTGTCACATAACCCAATAAAAGTTTACATTTTTAAAGTGACAAAATGTGAAACAGCTCAATGTGTGAGGACTTTTGCAAGGTACTGTGAGGTTTAGAAAAATTTCAAAGGAATTTTGTCAGTTCAGTTTGAAAAAAACTGTATTTATCCCAAAGGGAAATTAAATGTTGTTGTAACTCATATCATCTAAGTTTGTTCAAAGAGTCTTTGGGGATGGTGATGCTGTGGCAGGAATAATCTGAAGTAGCAGTCAGTCTTGCAGCAAATCTAAAGAGGCCTCTGACTGAAGACTGTTGCTGTATGACTTATGACATGCTAACATCACAATATCCAGGGACAGAGATGATATTCCACAGTAACATGTCCTGGATGACATCATCAGTAGTTGGGAAACTCTGCTAATCCACCTCATTTGCTTTTGCCACTCCTCTTTAAATCTCTGTTTGGCCATATGGTTAGAAATCCGTGCAGAGGGACGTTGGAGTCGGGGATATGATCCTTGCCCGTTATGATTGATGGAAGTGATGGTTTGATCTTCCTCCTCCTCTCTCATCCATGAAGCCTCCTTTCCAATTCCTCTGAGATTTGGGGTCATAGTTCAGGTATTATTTGAGCTTTTAAGATGCTAATCAGCTGCTTCCAGTTGTAAAAACAATACCTTGTTGCCATGGTTATGCATCATAACAACTGCCCAAAAGTAAAAATCCTTCCAGCTGCACAGCATCCAAAACCAGAGGGAATAATTCTCCAAATAGCAACACTTCAACCAAAACTACAGTCTACAAAAAGAACAAATCAGAACTAAGGTATCAGAACTGCTCCAACATGCTGCCAGCACAAGTCACCCAATAGAACTTATAGATGACTTTTTAATATGTTGGGTTTATTATGGTACTAAAAGAATAATTGAGATATCAGCAATGTTCTAAAATTACCCCAAAATATAAATTGTTTTGTTTTGTTTTGTTTGTCTAATTTCAGAACCAAGTTATATCAGACAAGAAACCTTTCATTGTAAAATAGGAACAAGAGATATTACAACTCTATGGGTCAAATAAGGACAAGGTCTCATGTATATCAAAATGACTTTCCATAAGTTCGTTTGCAAGCCTAGAATCTTTTCATCTTCAGGGAGGCTTTAAAAGAAAAACGTAACTAACATAACACAAACTTTAAGATGATCTAATCTCTGTGCATATTCTGGGTGTTGAACATTTGGATAGTTGTATTACACCCAGTTACAAGGTGCAAAAACCTTTTTAAGCAAGCAGCAGCAACACAGTTTTTGTTGTTTTGCTTGTCAACTTGCTTTTTTAATCCACACAATGATCCGTATTGTCTGGCTTCAATCTTGCAATACTTCTGCTACAGCATTGCTGTGATCTCATCTTCCAAAAAGCTCTCCTTTCTCTTTGGGTCTATGACCACTCCTGACTAAGCCGTCATCTGTTGTTGCATTATGCTGAACCTGACCATCAGTTTAGGAGCTTTTTAGGCTGATTTTAGAAGCTTGTAACATACTGCATATTACCGAAGGGATTGTTATTATTTTCTATTTCCCATATGAGGAATCAAACTCGATCACATTGGCAGGAATCATATAAAGACTTAAGTTTCAGTGGCATTTAAAGACATGTTAGTGGATCAAGCTGCTGATTGCACAACCAGCTTATGTGATCTTTCATGAAGGGAAACCAATTTACAAAATTACTACTTAAATTATTTGTACAACAGATCAACAAACCTATTAGAGCTTTATGGTCTATGTTGACATGGATGGATGGACTTCTTTTAAATTCCTAATACTAAAACTAACACATTCTAGAATACTGATTACAGAAAGCATGGGTAAAAGTTTTTAAAGTGGGGTTTTAAGGGGTTATATAGCTGCTAGTATTCTACCTGTAACTGAGCTCATTCAGTTGTTTCAGTTTACAGCAATACCAAAAGGTTCTGACTGGGCTGTTGTGAAGAATCATGAGGGGTCGTTCCCAGTGTGGCTCAGTTATCCCTTTACAAGAAATAGTTAAGTTCATTTCCCCCTGGTTAAACCAGAATTAATTTATCTTCACTCACACCATAAACTACTTCACATCCATCCATCATTTTTTTATTTAAAAAAATGAGAAATCATGATATTAATGGTCAGTTAGCATATTAATTATGTCACTGCAAAGCATTTGTAATCTGACTTTTGCCAACTTATTTACATCTGTTCAGTCTCTCTTTATCTTGTTTATCACATAAACTGTATTTTCATTTCGACAAATTCTCAATGAAGCTGCTCTCATTTCAATATTTCCCTGCTTTAGCTGCTGGGAAGCAAAACAAATCTGAAATGTTGATAAAAGGTTTGTTCATTAATTGCATTGTGGCAAACCTCAAAGCATGAGTATGTTGGTGTTCCTCACAAAGAAAAATCCTGTTTCTGTTTATACACTTCAGCTGACAACATAAATAAAGGCAACATCTGTGCTGTTATTTTAGTGATTCTTTCATGTATGATGATCTGAGAGAAAGGTTAGAAATTCATTATCAGCAACAGGTGACAATAAGATAGATAGTCTATTTCTATTGTGCCATACACCATAAAAGGTGCTCAGCCCTCATGGGCTTATAAGACACACAAACATATTCAACGATGCAGACAGAGACCAACATCCTTCAAACATAAAGTGTCTTCTTTCAAAGGTGGCAAGCTTTTGAAACGTACTTTGCTAACTGAAACACGATACTTATCTTCATCACACCGATAAAACAAATCTGGTCAAACTTGAAGGACTTTACCAAACAATTCATTTCTGAAAATCATATACAAAGGACAATAAAACAAAAAGTGCTTTTTATTTTCAATTTCATGTCAATCACAAAGAGAACATTTTCGGTCCTCCTCGGGGACTGAGTGGAATCGTTTCTAATGCTAAAGGCAAAGTCCCGGATCTAAGCTGTGCACACACTGACCTCTGGTTTTTAGCACCTTCACGAAAAATGGGTTACTGGAACAAGACGGAATTGGGCGAGAGGTGAAAACTTGGATCTGTTGGAATGCTACTACTCAAGTAACCCTAGTCAGAGGGGTTACATGCAAAGAATGCGGGAGGAATGGTTACGTCAACATCCCCATTCAACACTAACTGCCAAACAACTAGTAGCTCAGTGTTCCAACATCCGCAAACGGCAAATGCTGTCACAACTTCAGATAGACGAGGTACAACACAAATGCTACGGCAAGGGGGAGCCAGGACGCCAGGTCAGAGGGGAGTTAGCTTCAACTCCCCACCCGGAGATTGGGTATGCAGCCCCAATAATGAACGAACCATCACAGCTGAACGAGGCAGCAACTGACCTGAGAGGTAGGATCGTGGCCCGAATGAACACCAGGCAATCCCGATGCCAATTACAACGGCTGAGTGAAGTACCATCAGAAAGTCTCATTGAAGATGTGAATGCAGCATTGAGAACGATCCCTACCAACACCATAACGGAAACCAATGAGCTGGTGTACAACTCAGCATCAGTGATCTTTGAGATGCTCGGCTATAGGAGCAACCATGAGATTCAATACCCACCATGGAAAAGACGGTTAGAGGCTAAAATCAAGGTAACAAGGAGGGAAGTGAGCCAATTGTCAGAGCTCCAAAGAGGTGCACTCAAAAGACCGGTACCCAAGCGGTACAGCCAGATGCCCATACTTGAAGCGCTCGAAACTGCCAAACAAAGGCTCCAAGCCTTGGCCAGTCGCCTAAAGAGGTACACGAGAGAAAATGAAGCCAGGAGGATTAACCGGCTCTTCTCCACCCAACCAGCTAAAGTGTACTCTCAATGGCAGGGTAATAACAACAGAGCAGACCCACCAAGGCTGGAGACCCAACAGTACTGGCCCAACAGTACTGGAAAGGCATATGGGAAAGGGAGGCGACCCACAACAGCAATGCACAGTGGCTAATCTCTCTACGAGATGACCACAGCAACCTCCCTGAGCAAGCCCCAGTAACTATCACAGTGGCAGATGTCCAAGAAAGAGTCTCAGGTATGAAAAACTGGACAGCACCAGGTCCTGACATGATCCATGCCTACTGGCTAAAGAAACTCACTGCCCTCCATGAGCGACTGGCAGCTCAAATGAACCAGCTGCTACAAAGTGGGACTCACCCTGAATGGTTAACTGAAGGGCGCACAATCCTGATCCAGAAGGATCCCTCAAAGGGTTCAGTCCCATCCAACTATCGGCCAATAACCTGTCTCTCTACAACATGGAAGCTCATGTCAGGCATCATAGCAGCTAAGATAAGTGGGCACATGGATAAATACATGAGTACAGCACAGAAGGGCATCGGCATAAATACCAGAGGAGCCAAACACCAACTCCTGGTAGACCAAACAGTCGCCCGAGACTGCAAAACCCGACACACCAACCTGTGCACGGCTTGGATTGATTACAAGAAAGCCTATGACTCAATGCCACACACTTGGATCATTGAATGCTTAGAGATGTACAACATCAACAGGACTCTAAGAGCCTTCATTGCAGCCTCGATGGGGATGTGGAAAACCACCCTTGAAGCCAACTACAAGCCAATTGCACAAGTGTCCATCAAATGTGGCATATACCAAGGAGACGCTCTGTCCCCACTGCTGTTCTGCATAGGTCTGAACCCCCTCAGCCAAGTCATCAACAAGACTGGCTACGGATACCGACTCAAAAACGGAGCCACCATCAGTCACCTCCTCTACATGGATGACATCAAGCTGTACGCTAAGAGCAAACGAGACATTGACTCACTGATCCACACCACCAGGATCTACAGCACTGACATTGGGATGTCATTCGGACTAGAGAAGTGTGGTCGGATGGTTACACAGAGAGGGAAGGTCATCCACACAGAAGGGGTCTCACTCCCAGAGGGAACAATAGCAGACATTGAGGACAGTTACAAGTACCTGGGAATACCACAAGCAAATGGCAGCCTCGATGAGGTCACAAGGAAAGGAGCCACAGCCAGATACCTCCAACGAGTAAGGCAAGTCCTGAGAAGCCAGCTCAATGGCAAGAACAAGATCCATGCGATAAACAGCTATGCCTTGCCAGTAATCAGATACCCTGCAGGAATAATAAGCTGGCCAAAGGAAGAGATAAAGACCATGGATGTTAAAACTCGGAAACTACTAACCATGCATGGAGGGTTCCACCCTAAATCCAGCATCCTGAGACTATACGCGAGCCGTAAGGACGGAGGCAGAGGACTAGCGAGTGTGAGAGCCACTGTCCAGGATGAAACATCCAAGATCCATAAATACATCAAGGTCAAAGCCTCAACCGACGATGTGCTCAGCGAATGTCTCAAACAATGGGGACCAGAGGATGAGGTGCTGGAGGAACCATCATGGGAGGATAAGCCCCTACATGGGATGTACCACCGACAAATAACTGAAGTGGCTGATATCAGGAAATCCTACCAATGGCTGGACTCAAGGACAGCACAGAGGCACTCATCCTGGCTGCACAGGAACAGGCCCTAAACACCAGAGCGATAGAGGCACAGATCTACCACACCAGACAAGATCCAAGGTGTAGATTGTGCAAGGAGGCCCCTGAGACAGTCCAACACATAACAGCAGGGTGCAAGATGCTGGCAGGGAAAGCGTACATGGAACGTCATAACCAAGTGGCGGGCATAGTGTACAGAAACATCTGTGCAGGATATGGACTGGAAGCCCCGAGATCAAAGTGGGGCACACCCCCAAAGGTGGTGGAGAATGGCCGAGCTAAGATCCTGTGGGACTTCCAGATCCAGACAGACAAAATGGTAATGGCGAACCAACCGGACATCGTGGTGGTGGATAAACAACAGAGGAAAGCCGTTGTGGTGGATGTAGCAATACCAAACGATTGCAACATCAGGACAAAGGAACACGAGAAACTGGAGAAATACCAGGGCCTCAGAGAGGAACTGGAGAAGGCCTGGAAGGTGAAGACCACAGTGGTGCCTGTGGTCATCGGGGCCCTCGGGGCAGTCACCCCCAAACTGGAGCAGTGGCTAAAACAGATCCCAGGAACAACGTCAGACATCTCAGTCCAGAAATGCGCAGTTCTCGGCACAGCCAAGATACTACGCAGAACCCTCAAGCTCCCAGGCCTCTGGTAGAGGACCCGAGCTCAGAGGTTGAGAAAGACCACCCGTGGAGGGTGAGAAGGGAATTTTATATATATATATATATATATGGCACATTTTCTGCCAATAATTTGGAGTTATGGTCCATGGAAAAATCTGTGAATAGGTCAATCTGCAAATACTGAAACACAAACAGGTGGGGGTCCATTGTAACGACTAAGCCAAGGTGTTTCATGTAACAAACTTAAACCAATATTTATCATGCTTCTGTAAGGATGAATTCACAACAGTAATTTACCTTTTTATCTGATATGATTGTTTAGTTGGGATAACTTAGTCAGATTGATATGTAAACATCTGAAAATCTTTGTTTCAAACAATCCTCTGTCGTTGGTGGACTTTTCTGAACATGGAAACAAAAAAATAAACCTTATCATTTGACTATAGCATCAGAAAATACAATCCCAATTTACATTATATATTTTAATGCCAAAGTAAACAAATGACAACTTTTTCACTTAAGTTCTCTCCTGGAAGCAGAAAAAACATGTTCAAAAACAGGAAGAAACTGCTCCTCCATTTTCTCCATCATTAGATGCCTTCATGACAAGCCTCATGTCAGATCATATGCCCATCAACACACCCACCTCCCCTTACCCCTGGCTTTTTGTCAGTTTCACCCGTTCAGATAAAGAGGAAGCACCTTTCATGTGGCTCCACTCTGCAAGATTAAATGAAAAGAATGTCCTGAAAAGCAATCATTGCTCTCTATGGAAGCCCATTTCTGCCATGAAAGAAAAAATAAAAGGCCGACAGGAAGTCATAATTTTGACTTTCAAAGTGATAATTATGAGATTCAGAGTTATAATTTTGAGATAGAAAGACATAATTATGAGATACAAACTCAAAATTTCAACTTTGGAACTTTCATAATTATGACTTTGAAATGTGAAATTATGACTTTGTATCTTAAAATTAGAACTTTATATCTCATAATTACGACTTTGGATGTCAAAATTATGACTACTATCTCATAATTATGACTTTAAAACTCATACTTATGACTTTTATGCTCATAATTATGATTTCAAAACTCATAATCATGACTTCCTGTTTGGCTTTTATTTTTTCTGTCATGGCATTAATGTGGTTCCATAGATTTCACTCTTGATCTTATGCCAGCTTTTATTCTATGTCTTTGTCTCAGTTTTTCCCATTAAAAATCAGCTACAGCCCCTTCACATCACAATGTCACTCTGATATAACTGAGTCAATGCTGTGAGTGAAAGAAGCTGAGGGGAAACATTTGTACTGTATTCCCACTGGGGGAGCAGCAGGAGGGATGCAATCAGAAGATGGAAGAGAATTAGCATAGAGTGCAGAGAGGAGGGTGCTGCTGGGTGGGAAGGCAGAAGATGCTTCATTTAATTAAGTTAGAGGGTTCGCCATCCTTTCGAAAGGATGGGAGGGAGGTAAGGAAGATGAATGGAGGACAAGTGCAGCTTCGAGAAAATGAGTCCAAAGCCAAAAAGAGAGAAAGGTCAGAAACCAGCCAACATTCCCATTTAACCAAGGTCACAATACACAGATGTGTGCTGCTGTGAAGGGTCCGTCAGATTTCAGACATGAATGTTTAGACAAGCTTCACAGTTCAAGGCTGCATCTATGATTCTACTGAGGACTGGAGAACAACAAATTATGTGTTGCAAATTAGTAGGAAGGGCCTTTTTTCCCAACCCTATTTTACAGAGTCAGGGAAGTAAACCGTCTGCCAGGTTTAGGTCTTTATTCTGCACAGGACAGGCAGACAGACGGATCTGGTGATATACGTACCCACATCCAGAGGTATGAGTGCAAAATAGACCCGTTTGAAGTACTTCCCAAGTGGCCACACTACACTACAAGTCACCTCTTCACAAACACACATCCATACAAAGCATTGGTAGATAATGAGGATTCATTTCTTGACTGTTAGACAGCATCTGTTCCCCCTGCTCTTACACTGAGGTGTTAAGGTCTGCAGGCTGAGTGGGTACTCATTCCAGACAGAGGAATATAGACAAACGTTTTAGAGCATTTTTCAGCTATGTTATAGTGATCCAACTTTTACCACATTTTAACATCAAGAGTTCTCATAGGTTTTATCACCTCTGTAAATATATTTAATATAAATATAAATATATTTACCAAGCACTACCATACTGCTAGACATGGTAAAAAAGTTGTACAACAGGAATTTTAAAAACGTATTTACTGGCACTGCATGATTGGTTGGAATTAAACATTCCACTTTCATGAAAGGTTGAAATTTCTTAGTTTCAAGTTGGAAAAATGAAAATAATTGTCCAAAATAGAAGTCAGTATTCCAACTATGAAGTCCAATTAGGAATGCAGAGATTTCTGTCCAACCCCAACCTCAAAATCCAGCCTCAGTGTTGATCCCTGATCAAAGTTCTCATTTTAGAGGTCAAAACAGCCGCCAGCATTGGTTCCTGGATCATTGGCGTCCACTCAGTTCATGTTTTTGGTTGTTGGTGAATATTAGCTCCCCATCACAATTCATTTGTAATTTTTTAACTTGCAAACAACCAATTCCAAAATTTTTTCTGCATACCACTGAAGGCAGCTCAAGATGCGATGCATCCCAGTTTATGAATCACAGCTTTACAAATCTTAGAACAATGACATAATTTGGCATAATTTTTAGTATGTGGTTAAAATCTGATGAGATATAATGATATGATGCAAACAATCTCACATCCACTGTAAATCAGCTGTACAGTGATTCTGTTTCTATTTGCCCAGACACTAACAATATTGTCACCATCTGCTGCTGTAATCTCACATCACACAGCCCGCTTCTTTCAGACACATGATGGTGAATTTAGATTTAAACTTGGTTCTCATAGAAACACCAAAATGCACCCCCACACCCCCATCAGGGAGACTCCAAACTGCCTCCCTCCCCCATCAGAGAGGCTGCAAACAGCACAAAACATCGTAGAAACCTAGAGAAATGGTTCTCCTGCTTACCTTCCTGCTCCTTCTCTGTGTCTGACTCCCTGTCACGCTTTCTTTATCTGCCACAACATGAACAGATGGGTCCTTTCTCTTCTCTAGCTTCTACTTTCTCTCAAAGCTTCATTCTTAACCCCCCACACCCCTGACTAACCCCCCCACCAGCTTCTAACCCACCCACTGTCAAAACCACCATGACAGACGTAGGCTCATTCTTCATTTTGCAGAACTAGCCTCTGCTCTTCCATCAAGCTTTCACAGGTCACTTTGCACTCTTTGCTTTTCCTGAACACCAGAACATATTCAACTAATGTGGAAATGAAATAAATAAATAACTGAAACAATTAGTTTGAAGGCAGAATGCTCACAGCACCCAGGGACAAGCAGTGGACTCAGGGAGGATTAATATATGTGCATGCATGTGTGTGTGCAACATCTGCATGTATCGTCGCTCATGATGCCATCAACGTTTTCCTCTCAATCCTCTTAACGTGAGGATTAAAACAGAAGTAAAATGAAGTTGAACAGATTTGTCACTCCATCTCTTCCTGTTAGCTCCCTCCTCTTGTGCTCCTTCTTCCTGTTTAAGCCACTGAAACAACTGTTAAACAGCAACACAGACGGCATTATGACCTCCTTCTTTACTCACTGCTCACATCCATCCTCCCTCTCTCTATGAAAACATCTACTCTGATGCAGCGCTGGAAAAGTGAGCAGAAAGCAGACTCACTTGCAGAACGGGGAGCATGTTCTGGGTGTATCTTTAGTTCATATTTTCTTTATTGCTACAGACTAGTGCACATCAATACTAATATCATTTCTTCTCTTGTTGGGTTCCCCAGCCTATGAACTCATGCTGAGTCCCACTGGGATCATTACGCTCCATCTCATCTGCTGCAGGACAGAGGCTGCATGTGTGGAGCTGAAGTGGTGTTTTAGCAGGTAACCTGACTCCTCTCAGGACTTTCTGCAGCTTTACAGACACATTTGACACTTTTTCTGCACACACAGATGCTTGTCTTCAGCGGAGCTTTACGGTGCCTTGCAAAACTATCCATCCTCTTCAACTATTTTGCATTTTATATACTTTGGGGATATTAAATGTAATAGTTTGCAGAACAAGTTTTTTGCGTGAGTCATGTTTCTACTGGCTTTGCAAATCTAGAGACATTTTTGCCCATTCTTCTTCTCAAAGCATCTCAAGCTCAGTCAGGCTTGATGGAGAGCATCTGTGAAATTAATTTTCTTTTTTTCTTATTTAAAAGAAAGAAAAAAAAGATTTTTTTTCAAAAAAATTCAACAACACATTTATTTGTCAACAGAGTTTTACACCCTAAGAAACATCCACATAAACTCAGAGTTAAAAACTAACTGTCTGCCAACCACAGAACACACAACATTGTTAAAACAGAGAAAAACTCGATCAGGTTGTTCATCATTGTAAAAAAAAACAGAAAGCCACTTTTACTCTACATTTAGCATTTAGCCATCAAAGTGAACATTGTGTCAACTTTTTCCACTGCAACATTATCATATTTCTTCTACTAATATACAAATGGAAAATTTTGCTTGTCCTATCAAAAAGTGGAACAATTTCCACTAAGTAGCTTCTTTTTGTACAGCCTGCACCAAATATAAAAGCCACTTGAGACCAATGACCTCCACATTTTTTAAAAACATCTTCCAACAAAATAAGCAATGGTGCAAGAAACATGAAAACTAGTTTTTATTTTCTGACAAAAAGGACATACTTCAGTTCCATCTTTTTTAATCTTAGACACAAAACTACTAACACTCACTGCCCCCATGTAAACCCCTCCACTGTAGATCATGTGCCCTCTTACTCAGGTGGGGGTTTGTAAAAGACCCTGCATACAGGTTTAGGATTTTCTCCAACTTTTAATCTGTCTCTCCAAACAGTATCAGTCCTTCCACTCAAGAAAGAAAGAGAGTTTTTAATTCTTGCATCACGTTATCAGGATTTGGGTCTAGACTGGTCTAAAACATGGATCCAGTGGTAGTTTTTGATGTGGGCAGCACGATGCTCTTCCTGCATGGCCTCTGTCAGGTAAGCTTCAAATGACTTTTCTGTTACTCGATTGCATGTTCAGTCAGTGTTGAGTGTTGTCTCTCACTGTTTTGCACCATGTCAGTATTACACAAAATATGGCTGCAGATCACAGGTCCAGGTCAGCTCTAAGTTAAAAGGGAGCTCTACAGTTTTTTAAAGACTGTGTGCCACATGACCGTCCCTCGCTTTAAATTATGGCTGGGACTTTAACGCCTTACTTTAGATTAATTAATTACATGGATATTAACATGTCAAAAATTTTAACGCAATTAATCACTTTTTTTTTACATACTAAGGTTCCGTCCGGAACTGCTGTATTTGCACGTTTCTGGTCCACCCGTAAATCTGAGTCAGAAGTGACATCTGCAAACAACAGTGATGGATTACTCTCTTGGCCCTCTGGAGGTAATTTTGCTTCTACAAATGATCTGATGGGATGCTAGAAAAGACCATTGTTGTGTTCAAGCCTAAAACAGCATCTCAATGCTAAACATGTAACAGCAGCACAGACGCCCCCAACATCCTCAGTCCACATTTCTAAAGAAGGATTTTTTCAAAGAAGTTCCATGAATGATCAGGGGCTCCTGAAACACTTGAAAGCTGAACGGGTAGAAAAACACTTTGCACCAATCTTATGGTTGAACAACAAATTAAAAACAATAAATATCTATGTTGTTGAGCTCATATGTTTATCTATTCAATAATTTAGCAGCAAAAAGGGTTTTTGAATTGAAAATGTTTATTTTATTTATATATAGTTTTCTATTAAAATGCAATTAAGTAATTACAGAACCAGCGATTAACTTGATTATGAATTTTAATCGAGTCCCAACACTACTTAAAATCAAAAACAGGGATTATTTGAGCACAACCTAGATTCATGAAACATTTATCTAATTTGTGAAAACAAAAAACAGATCATTTACAGTGGTTGTTTTGGTATGACAACTACCTTTGACTGAGACAAATGTTTTTGCAAATATTTTTGTAAAGCAGTCGACGAGCATGGAACAGATCTTTAGTTGTTGTTGTTTTTAACATTTCTGAAAAGTTGCATAGGAAAAAGTGTTTCTAGCAGAATTGTGTTGATTATGTTTGTGGGAGTGGGAGGGCAGAGGAGAGGGCTGGCCCAGAGTGGCATTTATCAAAGAACTGTCACTGTGTCCTTGTGCTGCTGGGATATAACTCCACTCTCAGGTCCTTTGCAGCTCCAACAGGTTTTCTTCCAAGTTTCCATCTGGCTAACCGTCAACTCTGACAGTCTTCCATGTCTATGCTGAAAAAAAAAAAAAAAATCATCCCCATATTATGATGCCACCTCCACTATGCTTTACAGTGCGTTCAGAATGATGTGGCTGGTTATTTGTCTTCATCTAACCAGTCTCCAAGACAGTGGGATGTGTTCCCTCCATCTTTCTGCTGTTGTGATTCTATTGATTCCTTTAAGAAGCAGATGAAGGCTCATTTCATTCAGACTTGCTTTTAACTAGTTACAGTCTATATGATGTTACATTTGCTGTTTTATCTTTTATTTCATGTTTTTATCTTTTGTGTTTTTTATTCCTGTTTTTATTGTAATGAAATTTGTGATTTTTGACAAGGGAAAAGTTCTTTATGAATAAAGTTTACTTACTCTTACAGAAATATGAAAATGTTTAACACATTTTTAATTGTAACAAAGTGATGTATAGCATTAGAGTTGCTTGTTAAATTTGAAATATTAGCTGCACTCATATACAGATTATCAGGTGTATAACTGCCAAAAACAGATATATCAGTGAAAAATACCCTGACCAGGATGGATGCTTGAGCCCTTTCACAATGCAACTTTTTGAAAGTCTATTAAACATTTCCTCTGTCACCGTGACAACAGGCTACTTCCTCCTGAATGCAGCTGCTGGGAAGGGTCAAAGGTGACTTGGGGTTAATGGGTGATGGAAGCTGGATGAGGGATCTTGTTAAATACATGAAAGGAGCTGTGTGTCTCTGACTGTGAAGGAGTCATTTAGTTGTTGCCCATAGCAACGAAAATGCTCAGTTTTTTATACTGCATGCTGCATCTGTTGCCCTAAATGACCCTCTCTCAAGTTCACCACAGATGGAACCCTTCTGAAGACTACATGACGATTTTACTAATAAATCTGTACGGAGGTCAGTACACAATATGTTGTTTCAGTGTCCATCACTGAAACAATTACGCAGATCTGTGATGATGTAACCCTGCGGCTGATGATCAAATGCTGGTAAACCACCAGACATGCACTGGGTTAGAGAGAGCCGAGGTCAACATTTCAGACCAACAAAAAGAGCAGTGTGGAACTGTGATTATTAATGTGTATGTCAGAACTGTTTAATCCATCCATTTATCTGTTGTCTTTGCCTTCTTCAAGAACCAGAAGACCCAGACTCTCCCCAGTGACATCTCCAGCTCATCAGTTCATCTGGCCAGTGCACTGTTGCCAACTGAGATGGGATGAAAGCCTCTTTCCTGGAGTTCTAGGTAGAACCATCTCAACTGACTGTTTGATGTGGAGAAGCATTTGGTTTAAAGCTCACATAGGATGACAGCTCCTAAGTTTTCTCACTGTCTGAAGTTAAGCCTGACCAAACTTCCCGTGTTTTGGGTTAGAATTACCAAAATTATTTCCATTTGCTAAATGCCAGAAAACTTAGCAAGAACATTTTTTAGAGATTTTTTGTGACTTTCTTTGTCGTTCACTAGGTGAAACACATTATATAGATTTATTACATGCAGACTGATGTGTTTAAGCCCTTTAACTGTGTAATTATGAGGATGTTTTGCTTACAGATAACGAATGCAAGAAATATTACATCAAACCAAAAAAAAAAAAAAAAAAAAAAAAAAAAAAAAACGTATTCAACACAGTCAACAACCGGCCTCTACTTATTGCTGTTGATCCACTTGGAGTTAGATACTATTGCATATAGTTATACAGTCCTTCAAAATGACTATCAATAGTACTTTTATGACAGCATGTTCATGGTCTGCGCATACCTCATACTGATCAAAACAAAACATTCCTCTGGAGATGCCGGGGATTGAACCCGGGGCCTCATACATGCAAAGCATGCGCTCTACCACTGAGCTACATCCCCTGACATACAGCGCTGCTGACATCATACATTATAAAGACAGACCAGATCCGTGTGAAGCTGACAATTTCTATGGTTCATAAAGAAACAAAAAAATCACTTCAGTTCACATGAATCGGAACGCTGATCTTCACCGTCTTCCCCTGAGCTGTCAGGACTGCCGACACTCACTGACATTTTCCACCCCCCCCCGCGAACAATAAACAAACTTAATATATCTCCTTCAGTTTTAGCACTTTAACCCCTTAACTGTCACTCCCAAAACGCTTACATGTTATCCAAAGGGTCGAGGTGTTAAACGGCACTCTCTTCTCTGCCATGTCAGTGCCTTCATTAAAATGACTGAGAACGTTGTAATATAATCAACCAGAAGATGTCGCTCTAGTCCACAGCGGACACTTCCCTGTCAAGATGGTAGTGACAGTTATGCCAAAACTTTACATTTGCGCGAAAGTCTCGCCTACACCTGGCTCCAATGGTGCAGGTGTGTTTAGTACTTTCTGACGTAGTCAGCGGCGAACTGTAGGCGTCCAATAACGCGCCTCTAACACTAAACCGTGGCATTCACCTGTGGCTGTCCACCTGTTGTCCATGGGAAGCTACGGTGAGCAGACGCACAGCGACTGAGAGGAAGTACTCCCAGTGAGAAATGAGATGAGGTTTTATCCCCTACGAGTTGGATGTTTGTTAGGGGTGGCGTGTTTTCTGTCAGTTTCTTGGATAAAATCCTTTCCGGATGATGGAGGTAGGTCAAATGATCCCCAAAACAATAATACAAGTTTGTTGTTGTTGTTGTTGTTTTGTTGTTGTTTTTTAAAGACAAAAACTTAATTTTTTTTTTCGTTGTTCTGTAGTGCGGTTTAGTATGACTGTGAAATACATCAAATGAAGCTGAATATTGTAATTTTCATACTACAATAGTTAGATGTTATTAAACCGTATCGGACTTTAAACCTTTCCCCTGCACGCGAGAGCGAGTTGCTTTGATGTAGTAACTAACTAATATCTATTTTCCCACTTGAAGCCACAGAGAGATAATTTTGCTCTAATAATTAGACTTAATGATAGTTTTAATGTGTGTATTAAAACTCTGACTCATTCATAACTGTCCTGTGTTGTGGTTTGCTGTCCATTTATGGAAGCCTACTGTTTCCTCACTCTACCCGATCAGCTTCTGTCTCAGCTTCCCCAGCTCAGCCAGTGAACAGCTGCAGATACCAAGATCCCGCGAGACATCATTCTCCTGACAAATTTGATCAAATATCAGGGAAGAGGTCACTTCAAAAACATGTCTAACTCATTCATCTAAATAATGCTGTGAATGATAGCTTGAGGTTAAAAAAATTAACTAATCATGAAATATCAGCTTTTGAAACTGTCCATTTTCCTCACATTTTCTGTCAGTGGATCCGTGAACATGAATATGAAGAAATATTAGTGTGGCATTTAAAAGTCAGATACCCTGACAGCTTCAAACTAATAACATTTGAGTTAGCCACTATTATAAATCTACTCCGACTGTATATTTGTTCATTCTGAACTCTTTGTTAACTTGTGAAAGTATTTCCTGGCTGATTCCTGGCCTCAGTGACTCATTTTCTTTGTTACTATCACAACATGCTTCCACAGATATGTATTGTTTGAATGTCAGACTTTGATCAGATCTGTTTTTAATTAAAACGGGCAGGTTACCAAACCTAGTCCGAGCCCCTTTAACTGCTAATCCCAGATATTTCCATACTGTGTGCAACACTTTGTAGTTTTTGATCATTTCCTCATATAATAACCACCAAGAGTCATCTATTCATCCTGATTGTTTAGTTAAACTCTTTTAGTTTATGTTTTTAATATTTGTAATGTTTTTTTTAATAAGCCACATTATGGAGACTGATATAAACAAAGTAGAATCTAAGAAAAACATCAGTTAAAATGTAAATGAAGACAAATGCTAACTAAGACTGTCACTAACCTTGGGGTTTATTTTATCCTGTATTTATCACTGAAAATATTAATGAATGAAAAAAATAAGACTCTGCTATAAAATGAGTTCCTACCAGATTGTTTTGTTTTTGTTTAAATGTTTCATATTTTAAAGTCAGACAAAGATAACCTGAATAAACAGTAAATGATGAAAAGCTATACAAACAGCTCAGGCTCTAAGTGTAAATAAACTGCCCTTCTTATGAAATCCTGAGGTAACTGTGGGTTAAAGGTTGATGGAAACAACAACATTTGAAAAAACGTCCTCAATTTCGCAAAAAAAAAAGTTTTTACGCTTGCTTGAGGTTCTTTTTTGCTTTTCCGAAAAAGAGTTTATATGCAAAAGGGGAGATGGAACCACGTTTGCCAAATAAGTTTTGATGTAGCAAACTTTCCCATCCGTTAGTGGGTCTGTGCCTTACCACGAAACTCAGAAAAAATTCCAAGTCCAAACCTACAGCTTGGAATGGAGGTGTGTCTCCATTTTTCTGAGGTGTGTGGTCCCTGCTAATTTGGAACCTCTACTTCCTGTTTATTACAGCCATGCATAGCGTCAACATCTGATGAAATTACGCTCTGCGTAGCCTAGTTTATTCACTCCAAACCAGTAGATGGAAACACCTAAATGACATTTTCTTTTATCTTTCTTTTTTGCAATGTTTTAAAAGTTTGCTCACAATTCACATTACTATTGGACTGAATCATATCTATTAACTTCAAGACTGCCATGTTTCCATCTCAAGAGTTCCGAAAAGAACCCAGAACATCATTGAAGGCACTACAGCCTCTGTAAAGGTCAGAGTTCATGATTCAACAATAAAAACAGAGAGCCTGCAGGGGGCCAGGAAATTTTCATAAGGGTGGCCAGGCTGGGTCCATTGCGCATTCAGGAGTCGATGCCAGGGCCACTTCCGAGCACAACATCCGTATTTTCCAATATGCGCCTATTTTTATAAAAATTTGCTTCTGAGCATGTATCACTGCTGCCACCAACTGTTTTGGAGGGGAACTGCTTGTTCCGGAGGTGTGCTCTGCTGGTGAGTTACCTCACCATGGGAACAACCGATTACTCGGCAGGGGTGACCAATGATTGGCTAAGGGTGACCCAAAAGACCACAAAGGTTTGAGGGGAAAAAAAAAAAAAGAAAAAAAAAAAAAAAAAAAAAAAAAAGGACTGAGACAAAAGTAGAACTTCTGGAAAGTGTAAAACTAACATTTCAGAAAAAAACACTTGCAGTCAAGCATGGTGGTGGTCTGGGGCTGCTTTCCTTCATCAGGACCTGGATAAAGTGTGGAGAGTGGTCCAAAATTCCTCCACAGTCTTAAAGACTTATTTACACTTTTTGCAAATATTTGATGGTAGTTTTTGGTTCAAAGGGTGACCCAACTGTCAAATACAGTGGAGCAACTACTTTTTCACATTGGGCACAGTTGGTTTAGAAAGCTTTTTGTCTCTTAACGGAAGTAATCATTTAAATTTTGCATTTTGTATTTACACTGCTTATCTTTTGTTTGATATTAAAATTAGTTGGAGGACCTGAAATGTTGTAGTTTCAGTTTGACTCAAAAGCAAAAACAGGAAAACAGAGGGCAACATACAGGCTGGCCAGAAACACAAGTAAAATATTCTTACTGAGGCTTGTTTGTCTGAGGTAAGATGAGAATGTATGCTGAAACAGAATCACCAGAGAATACACCCATCTCCACAGCAACAGAACTGCAGATGCTGTACAAGAGACTGACGGTGGCTGAAGAGCTGGGAGGAAAGGTCAGCAAGGATCTCAGCATCATCCTGCAGCAGCTGGGGAACATGACACGAGCTGTCAACGTCAGCCATAGCTGGAGTAACACGTCGAGCAGTAACACCAGCAGCAGCTCCATGGGTATAGTAGACCATTCAGCCTCACCAGCCAACACTTTCTGCTCCTAGTAGAAATGCAAATACACCTAACAGGTTCTGCTACAGCCCAGCTGAGGTTTCACTTTCACATTAGGATTTCTTGGTCAATGTGAACACAGACAATGAAAAGCATGTAGAAGCAGAACGAGTTAGGTCAGTTTTACAGAGGTTTGTGCAGGTGATGAAGGATGAAATAAAAGCCAAACATACATGTACAAACTATTCAACCCAAATAGCTCTTTGTATCAAGTCATGGGCTACTTCCTGATATGCACTAGGTTTTCTTTGGATTAAATCCCTGCAGAGAACTCAAATCAGCAAGCCATCCAAGGGGTTGAATACTTTTTATAGGCACTATAATAATTTTTGTGTGGTTTTTCAGAACGGATTTGTGTCTGTTCTGGTTTTGCTTGATCTCAGTGCTGCTTTTGATACAGTGGACCACAATGTTCTCTTAGAAAGGTTTGAACATGTTGTAGGTATCAAAGGAACAGCACCAGGCTTGTTTAAATCTTATCTGTCAGACAGGTTTCAGTTTGTTAATGTGAACAATAAACCTTCTTCACACTCTGGGGTTATATGTGGAGTACCACAGGGCTCTGGGCTTGGACTAATTGCTAATTGTTTTTACTATCTATCTATATATATATATATATATATATATATACCCAATTGTAAAAATCACCAGACAGCATGGGATCAATTTTCATTATTATGCTGATGTCTACTGTCTACAACTATATCTATCCATAAATCCTGATTAATCCAATCCATTATGTAGATTACAGGCATGTCTTGAGGACATTAAAACTTTGATGACACTAAATTTTCTTCTTTTAAATTCTGACAAGACAGAAGTTGTTTTTGGACTTGAACCTCTGAAATAGACACTGCTTAGTCAATCTGTTGATCTGGATGGCATTAAATTGGCTTCAGATAATAAAGTAAAGAACTCAGTGTTATTTTTGACCAGGATATGTCGTCTAAGTCCCATATTAAGCAGGTTTCTAGAATTCCCTTCTTACATCTCCTGAAAACTGCCAGAATTAGAAATATCCTGCCCAGGAGTGATGCTGAAAAACTAGTCCATGCATTTGTTACTTCAAGGCTGGACTACTGTAATTCTTTACTATCAGGAAGGCCTCAGAATGTAGTTAAAAGCTTTTTGATCCAGATTGCTGCAGCAAGAGTTCTGATGAAGATTAAAAAGAGAGATCATATTTCTCCAATTTTAGCTTCCTTTCATTGGCTCCCAGTTAAATCCAGAATAGAATTTCAGATTCTCCTTCTCACATATAAAGCCCTTAATAATCAGCTCCATCATCCATCAGAGATCTGATTGTTCCAGATGTTCCTAACAGAGCACTTCGCTCTCAGACTACAGGTTTACTGTTGGTTCCTAGAATTTCTAAAAGTAGAATGGGAGGCAGATCCTTTAGTTATCAGGCTCCTCTCCTGTGGAACCAGCTCCCAGTTTTAGTCCGTGAGGAAGACACCCTGTCTACTGTTAAGACTAGGCTTAAAACTTTCTTTTTTTGATAAAGCTTATACTTAAACTGGCTTAGGTTGTCCTGAGCTACTTCTGTAGCTATACTGCCATAGGCTTAGGCTGCTAGAGGACAAACTGACCACTTTTTCTCACTTTCTTCTTCTACTACTCTCCATTTTGCATTATTTGCTATAATTTCAACTGTTAACTTTTTGTTTTCTCTCAGCTTTTTTTCTCTCCATAGAAGCTACAATTGATCTGGCGCTCTGTTTGGCTGTGATGCCTTCCTGGGGGAGGGCTTCGGCTGAGATGGTGCTGCCATCAACTGATTGTTCTCCTTCTCCTGCTATTAACATCGAAAATAATGCTACATCAGTTCATCTGTTTTACTTGTGCATTCTGCTCTGTCTTCTCAAACCCCCAGTCGCTCATAGCAGATGGTTGCTCGTACTAAGCCAGGTTCTGCTGGATGTTTCTTCCTGTTAAAGGGGAGTTTTTACGCTACACTGTCGCTACATGCATGCTTGGTATGAGGGATTGCTGTGAAGTCAACAACACAACACAAACGATTGTCTACAGTCGCTACATGCTCGACCAGGAGGAGTGAATGCTGCAAGTCAATGACTCGATGCTCTGCTGGGTTTCCTTACAAACTTTTTGAACTGCTTTGAAGAATTAATTGAGCTACTGTACTGCTTCATAACTAGGATCAATTGGAATGTATGTGATTGTTTTTTGTTTTTTGTTTGTTTGTTTTTTTTTTGTAAAGTGCCTCGAGATGTCACTTGTTGTGAATTGGTGCTATATAAATAAACTGAGTTCAACTGAATTTGTCTTTCCGTTCAGCTGTAACTGTAAAGCAGCCAAGTGATGATCTGAACAGACTGCCGTTGCGCCAGGTCAGCATTCACCTGTACATGCCCCACCTCTGGGAGCATCCAAACAGCCTGGTTCCTCATGTGGTGCTGGGGAAGGGACGCAGTGGAGGTAAGGAGCACACACACATCAACTCTTCAAAATCCAAATAAGTATTATGTATCAGGTCTTTTTTTTATGATCCAAAATTCATATTTCTTTTGAACCCATTTGAAAATCAGAGTATGACAGCTGCCTTTATTATTATGATGATAAGAACTTGAGTTATATTTTTGAGCATTTCTGAAAGTAAGTCATGTGACATCCATCAGCTAATAATAATGAAGGCAGACTGAGCACCATTTGGTATCATTCAGTGTTTGGCTTTCTCTTCCTCCCACAGTGAGCATGGTGCTGGGCATTCCTACAGTGAAGCGTGAGAAACAGAGCTATCTGGTCAGCACTCTCAGTTCCCTGCTCTCAGGCCTCACCTCCTTAGAAAGACGGGATCTCCTCATCATTGTCTTTGTTGCTGAGGTTACATGCAGCTTTTTATTCAAATGAATGCTATATTAATGGTTTGTTTTTGCTGCCTGGCTTTATGACACCAATACATCATTTTAAATTAGGGCTGCAACTAACGATTATTTTAGTAATTGATTATTCAGACGATTAATCAATTAATCAGATAAAAAATTGCCATTCTACAGATTTTTTTATTGAACCACTTAAGTGTTTTTATGCAATATCAGAAGAACAATAAAATTGCAAAATGCATATTAAAAATGCATATAAACAAACAATTCAGTTATTTAAAAAAAAACAAAAACATTTTATTGCCTAAAATGCCATAACATAGCATTCCTTTGGGTACACTTGATGGTTTGTAGATTAATTGATTAATTTTTGCATTAACCGACTAATAATTAGATAACAAAAGGTGCTTAATAGGAGATTTAGTTTTTCACAGAATTTGAACCAGGCGAAGCTAAAACTGCCGCTTGAGGAGTTCAGAGTAGAACATATTTTCATACAAATGTTTTCTTGTATCTTAAGTGCAAATGTATATATTTTTATATACAATTTTGGCTTAATCACAGCTCTGACTGTGTTGTTCTTTCACCAAATGGCCTTTTTTGAGTCTGTATACTCCATTTCACAATTAATCGATTACGAAATTAGTTGACGATTATTTCAATAATCAATTAATCCAGTTAATCGTTTTAGCCCTATTTAAATATCCACAATAAGCAGGGGTTGTGTGAAATTCTCAAGGTTTTATAACCTTAATTACAGCTATCCCAACTTCATGGTGTTTTAGTATTTAAACAGAAATTTGAATAAAAAGTCCAGTGATCCAGTTGGTTTAAGCAACAATTTTCCTTAATGCTGCTAAAATAATCAAAAGTATTGATTATTAAAATTGTAATAGTCTTCGCTACTGAATTTAGATTTTAAAAAAAGTTAATTAATTTTTAGCACGGGAAAGGGGCTCCCCTAAAAAAACTCTATAGTGGTGGCCAGACCAGGTCAGTAAAAATTTTAGGTGACACAAACAAGCTAATATTAGCTGCTTTATTAGTCCAGCTGCTTAACAGACGAAACGTGTTATCTTGATACCACCGATGGGTGGCGCTATGTGAGTTTCCACACCGTGACTGTTAGTGTTTTTCTCAACTGGAAATATTCCCTAAAAGCTGAATTTGTTTCCATGTCAGCGAGGCTTAGAGGTAGTCTGCTTTCAGCCAGCTGACCAGCAGTGTGCAGCAACAGGCAGCGGAGCACCAGATCAGTGTAGAAACCTTTGATTACTCTGCTGACCTTGGTGCTGGTCTGTTCTGGGTTCCTGGTCCTGACCATAAATCAAGACACTTCCAAACAAAGTTCTGCTTATGTTTGAGACCTTTGAGCTCTCCTAGCATGTTTCCTCCAACCTGTGTATCATAAAACATGTTTTTATCACCAAGAAAGAGCCAGGGCGAAGTTCATGTTTTGAATTTTTTTTTTAAACTCTGTCCCACACAGATGCTATGAAAAGATTCTGCGATATAGATTTATCTTTTTGTGTCCCTCCTTCTTTGGGAGGGACTTTGCACGATACACAAATGTTTCTGGGTTTTTCTAATCTTCCAACCTGCGGTTACAGAACTAGTCCGTAGGATTGGGCAGGGCCTGGCAGAGAGAGTTACAGACATTCCTCCTGTTCCAACACATAAAACTAGTTTTGAAGCTTGAGCTATTGTTCACTGCGGGTATGTTTGCTCTAGCATTGAACATATTTAACTAAGAAACAAACCCATAAGTTGGTATTCTAACACCTGTTCGATGTGGTCCGACCAGCACAACGAGATGGTCTCATGCCACAGGAGTTTCTCACCTTATTCATGCCAACAAAAGCATTCAGTATGAAATATCTAATGATGCTTTTTCATACATTAACTTCATTGACCTCTTTCTTTCTCTTGGTGTTATTTTAGACGGATTTACAATATGTGAACAGCATCGCACACACCCTCTCTGAGAAGTGAGTGACTTCTAATCGCCTCCCATGAGGCACATTCATTGTTAAATGAGAGCCTCTTTTATTGCTTATAAGCTATTCCTGATTATCTTACAGGCTGGTAAGATAATCAGTCACCAGAAAACAAGGAGTAGCTTAAATAGACACACATTGACTAGATCATAGATTTATTTATTTTAAATGATTATTTTAATGCTTTTATTTGTTCAAGTTTATGAAGCTTTTTCATTATTTATATTGGTTAATTGTGTGGTTTTAATTTGTGTATGTCATACATATGATTTCTGTCTTCTCCATCTCAAAGGTGATGGACAATAAACATATCTTATCATTTCAGCATCATCAGTTGTTAGCTGAATATGGAATACTTTCCTTTATTGAAGAAATAATTAAAAGTACAACTCCTAAAAATAAAAATGAAGCATTTCCAGTTACATTTGTGTTGCCTTTAACCGCTACAATGGTTGAGTGTTCACCATTGAATTCAATTCAAAAATAACTTTTAACACGTTTCAGTTCATTAAATCAGAGTTTCCTGTATGTTTAGCACCATGTAAAAATGTAAATAGATTTATCAAGCACCACCATACTGCTAGACATGTTCAATTTAAAACTACTTTATTCATCCCAAAGGGAAATTAAATGTTGGCGTAACTCAGATCATCAAAATATCTTCAAAGAGTCATTGTGGACGGTGATGCTGTGGCAGGAAGGATCTTAGGTAGCAATCAGTCTTGCAGCAAATCTAAAAAGGCTCTTTACTGAAGAATGTTGCTGTATAACAGTCTCATAATTGTCATGACATGCTAACAGCTCAATCTCCAGGCAGCAGAGATGATATTCTACAATATTGTCCTGGATGATACCATCACCTGTTGACAAGCACTGCTAATCCACCTCATTTGCTTTTTCCTCTTCTCTTTAAATAGTTTAAATAAGTGTTTCTAACAAATGTGTGATAGGCTTAGTACATATGTACACCAGACTTTTCGGATGTTTTTCTACAAATGGAAAAAAACTGCATCAAACATATTTCTTTTGACTTCACAATAATGCACTGCTTTACAAAAATATAACTCAC
This sequence comes from Anableps anableps, assembly GCA_014839685.1. Lineage (NCBI taxonomy): Eukaryota > Metazoa > Chordata > Actinopteri > Cyprinodontiformes > Anablepidae > Anableps > Anableps anableps. The sequence goes on from CM026074.1 coordinate 3,759,876, forward strand.
AAATTTCCTTTTGTCGTTGTGAATCCTGTCCTTCACTGTAGTTTTCCAAAAGAGGTGGAGTCCGGCTTACTGGAGGTGGTCTCCCCGTCGCTGCATTACTATCCTGACTTCAACACCCTCAAAGAGACTTTTGGAGACTCCAAGGACAGAGTAAAGTATGCGTCAAAAATCTCTAGGCATATACATTCATATTACCTCTGAAAAAGTTTCCTGTTACAAAAAAAACATAAATGTGAGCTTAAATCTACATCAGGGCATTTAGATAAATCATGGTGAAATCTGACTGCATCTGAAGTCCTTACTGCTGTTTATGAACAGTTATTCAGTCTGTCTGGATATCAATCCTGAATATTATCTTTAAATGATTGCCCAAATTAACCCAACAAATTACCTTACAATGCAACCTTACTTTAAAAGGGGCGTCAACATGATTTAAAAAAAACAACAACTTTTGAATAACAAATTAATAAAGAGAATGTTTACTAGAATTTCATGTTAATTATGGCTGGAACTAACTAACAATCATTTTTGAACTCAATTATTCTATTGATTATTCGGACGATTAATCGATTAATCGGATAAATAAATTGCCACATTCTGTAGATTTTTCATTTAACCAGTACAATATTAAAAATACATAAAAATCTGCAAATAAACAAATAATTAAGTTCCTTTTTTAAATAAACATTTTATTTTCTAAAATGCAATAAAATAGCATTCCTATAGTTTATGCTTCATCATTTGTTGATATATTATTTTTTTGGATTAACTGATTATTAATTAGATAGCAAAATGTGCTTAATAGGAATTTTTTTTTTTTTTTTTTTTTTTTTTTTTTTTTTTTTTTTTTTTTTTTTTTTTTTGTTCCAGAATTTGAATCAGGTGAAAACTAAAACTAGGCTCCTAGAGGAGTTCTGGGTAGAACGTATTTATAGACAAAGATTTAGCAAGAACATTTTTTAGAGATTTTTTTTTTTTTTTTTTTTTTGTAACTTTCTTCAAATTCAGAAGTTTACATACATTTGGTCAGTTTCAGGAATTATGTCTTTTAAACTGTATGATTTGGGTCAAACCTTTTGGGGTTTTCAAAACTGCAAATATGAATGTTTTAGGTTTAAGGTGCCTTTGCTAACAGTTTTTAAGCTTGACAGTTGTGATTACTTTTTCACTAAAATAAAGAAATAAAATCAAGTTTCTTCCTCTGGGGAAGCTAAAACATTGAGATTTTCTCACCACCGATCCTCTTTCCTGAACAACACCAACATGTCGCCGCACTTCCTGCTTTACTACATACCTTTGTCTGCTATAGCTTGCCTGATCATCTACGTGTTCCTGTGTTTGATTGGAATGTTCCCCAATCCAAATGTTTTTTGTTCTTTAGATGGCGAACTAAGCAGAATTTGGACTACAGCTTCCTCATGCTGTATGCTCAGGACAAAGGAACATACTATGTTCAGGTAATCTCAGACTTCCACTATGAAACACGCTGAAATCTCATGTACCAATGGTAACTGGTGGGAGACCTTTTGAACCCAGTATCATGACTGGAAATAGGTCACCTGTGAGTGGTGTCAGAAAAGTTGTGTACATACTGATGTACGGAATGACATAGAGCTTAAGTGAACATGTCACTTTGAATAAAGTGACATGTTCAGCAAGTGAGAGGGGAGATCAGGTACCAACTGGACCCTGAGTACCTGGTACCTGTCACACAGTAACCGATCTTCTGATTTGGTGTGGAATTTTTTTTTTTTTTTTAAACCAGCTGGACAAACACCAGACCATATGTAGTCTAGGCCTTAGGCTACATTAATAAAGCAGGCAAATATGACCCAAGTCTGCTTTTTTTGTCCATATGCGACCCATATCCAACTTTTTCATGGAAGTCTGAATGACCCAATTCCAATTCTTTTCACCCCTCAAAAAAATCCAGTCTGTATGGTCATGTTGTATTTTATCCGGCTTTTATGTCATTGATGTGAGACATACGTCATAATTTTGCAACAGAAAAAAAACAGACACAGTAAACCAGGACATAATCAGGATTTTCAGCCATTGTTTATGAACTTATGAAAGAAGTCTGTGTCAGTGAAGCGCATCACATCACAATCCCACCACTTCTAATTCCGACTCCACATCCAGACAGACTTCTGTACAGAAGCTGCAGTCAATGCGCTTCTTGGTATTAGTTGTGCTTGCTTTTTATTAGCTTCATTCGTGTTATGATCTTGTGACAATCCTGTCAGCTCCCATTGCTGAATAAACTTTAAAAATCCATAGACAACTCTATCCATTATTACTTCTGTAAACAATGCGCTACTGTGTGTCGTTGCTGTAGGTGGAAAATCATCATAATTAACAGAAATAAAGACTTTCACACTGCAAAAACACAAAATCTCACCAAGTATTTTTGTCCTAGTGCAAATATATTAGTTTTGTCTTATTTCAAGTATACTAACTTACAGTAACTTTTCAGCAAGATCTAGGAGGTTGTTTTAAGTCAATAATTCCTTAACATTAACAAAAAAAAAAAGTACCAGTTCCACTGGCAGATTTTTTTCACTTATAAGATGGGAAAAATGTCTTGGTAAAAGTGAAATAATCTGCTAGTGGAACTAGAAGTATTTAATCAATATTAAGGAATTATTGACTTAAAATAAGCTCCTGTATTGTGCTGAAAAGTTACTTGTAAATTAGTTTTGTTTTATTTAAAGTTCACTAAGATATTTGGACTAGAAACTCGACCAAAAATACTTGGTAAGTTTTTGTTGGGTTTTTTGCAGTGCAAACATTCATCTGTGTGTAATTAATCCATATAATGTGAATTCAAATTGAAATTAGGGTGTACTGAAGGTGGAGTGTTTTCTTTGTGGTGAAGCTGGATGATGCCACAACCTGGCTTTGGGGTTATGACAATAAAATGACACAAAAGAACGGTTTACAAATATTTATTCTGGGGAAAAAAATAGCACAAAAAACTGTATGGTAAAATCAGTCGTATCAATGTAAACCGATGATAATGTTGAGTGTTAAATAAAGCAATTCAGAAGGCAAACAAGTGTGCCCCTGGATGACCAGGATTTTTTATATATATATATATATATAAAGGTCTAGTGTTCTCAATCAGTTTGCCAGCTGCATTGAAGCCTGTGGGTCTGTTCTTGCAACAGATTAAACAATTAATTACCTGACAAGGCCGTCACATTGACCTCTATATGCTTACCTCTGAAAAAGGCTATTGTTTTTTTTTTTTTTGTTTTGTTTTTTTTTTTTTTTTATTTATTTATTTATTTTTTAAGTATTAGCAACCAGTCTGAGCTGGGTCACACTCCTTTGTGGAGCTTTATACTCTTTATGGTTTGTAAAGTCGTATTTCCTAACACCTCTAGCATAGCTTTGTTTTGTATTTTTTTCTTATTTCATTAAAAACATTTGGAAGTTCAAACTTTTTCTAAATCTAGGTGTCTGCACATCCTTAAAAAGTCTTAAATTCATTTTCCGTAATTGGTGACTGCATGATGTTTTTATGATGTAAAGCTTCTTTGAACTGCTTTGGTGCTGAAATGTGCTATACAAATACACTTGATTTGACTTCATCGGTATCTAAAATTAAAGCCCTAAAATGTCTTAAATTCATTTTAAAAATGTAAGCTGGCCTTAAATACATTAATCGCAGGTCTGAAATTTTGCTGTGACAGGAGTATTTAATCTCGTATATTCTCATGTATGTAGTTTTTTTATATTTTCGTGGGACTTTCCTGGCAAAAGTTTGAGTTGCACGCAAACATCTTCATTGCATTTTGTGACTCGAGGCAGTTGAGGCTACCAGTAAATAGCTGCTAATATACTCTTGCTAGCTAGCTACTTCTTCTTTTTTTTTTTTTTTTTTTTTTTTAACAGAAGTAAAACAAGCTAGCTAGCTAGCTTTTCACTTGTCATATTGGTTGTTGCCAACCCATACGAGGCTAGGTATATTCTGTCCAAAAAGATTTTTTAACTTGGCACTAAAGGGTTAAGGCTGTAGAGAGCCACATGCAATGTGAGAAGCACAAAGCCACTGCCAAGAGCCACAGGCCCCAGAAATTTAACAGGTTTTGCTATGCTTGATTGTAATGCAGCAGGAAACCTAAGATACGCTGTAGAGGACCATTAGAACTCTAACTATAATGCAAGGTTTTCCTCAGCTTTTCTTTGGGTCATCAGTTATTACTACATTGTATACTATTCCTCAATACTAATTATATTTCTCTTACAAAATGTTCTGAAAGTGAGTTTCTGACTATCCATGTGTGTTTTCTAGTTAGAAGACGACGTTTTTGCAAAAACTGGTTACTACAGCGACATGAAGGCCTTTGCCACGCAGGCGTCTTCTAGCGAATGGCTCTACCTGGAATTCTCCCAGCTTGGATTTATAGGTGTGCTTGTCTTTTTGCACAGTATCATGGTAGAAAATCAACTCACAGAGGCTTGATTTAAACTCTAGGTCCTGTCTTGTATGTGTTTTCCAGGTAAGATGTTTAAGACCAGCGACCTCCCAATGATAGCAGAGTTCTTCCTCATGTTTCACAAAGACAAACCTATCGACTGGTTGCTGGATCACATTCTATGGGTGAAGGTTTGCAACCCGGAGAAGGATAATGTAAGTCTGTTACATCAAGACACTAAAAACACTGAAGCTTAAATACTTAAGTCATGCTCCGATTATTATCACTTTTTCATGTGTTTTTATAATGTAGTTTAAAAGATAACTCTCCCGTCAGTCTACAGTCAGAAATCCATGAGAATTGTTTAATCAACATCTTGTAGCCATTTAATCTTGAAAAGCTGGAAACAGTCTAAATTTTCTGAGATACCGTTCTGGATCTTGAAGGCCATTTGTATGCCAGACAATAACTGGCACTGTGGGACTGTTACTGTTTTACAATAACTCGAACTAAATAACTAGAAGGTCTGTTGAGATGAGGGGTGTCCAAACTTGAATTGCAGTGCAATCAAGAGCTCTTAAACCAGAGAAGAGCGAGTGAACATCAGGACAATATCACCAGTGGATCTAGTTCCAACATTTCTGGCCTTATCTTTGGATTTACTGAATATTCTGGTCAAAGGTGCCCTAACTTGTCCGAGCAGTGAGACGCTGGAAAAGGGGGAAGCGGGCTGGCTCGCTTGTGAGAGTTAGTCGGAAAGGACTTCATGCTCCGCTGCCTGGCATTTTTCTCTCTCCTGTGCTCACTCTGCAATAAACTGGAAGAACTTAAGCTAGTTGTTGGGAAGAATATAGGCTTCTTTTTGCATCTGGTGTTATGTGCTTCATGGAAACATGGCTGTGTGACTTGATTGATCCCGGAGTCTGACAGGCTTCACATTCCTCAGAGTGAATCATCACCTGGAACTCTCCAGTAAGAAGAGAGGTGGAGGAATCTGCTTCTACATCGACAGTTTTTGGAGAAAAGGTGTGAGTGTAAATCATCAACACTATTCTCTTGGCACAGAATCTTTCATCATAAACTCCAAGTCACTATACTCCCCTCTGAGTTTGCTTCATTCATCCTGGTTGGAGTTTATGCCACTCCCAACAGAACTCACAGGACACACAGCGTGTGCTCACGGACCAGAAGCTGAGTGAAGCAGTCATACCCGGACTGTTTAGTTATTGTCCTCGGTGACTTTAACGCATGTAATCTACTGTATCTCACGATCTCCCAAAATACAGACAGTTAATTAAATGTCCAAACAAAGAGGAGAACTTTCTGGATCACTGTTGCACTACAGTCAACAATGCCAATCATGCCGTTCCCCACACTACACTCTGACTATATCCTGCTTCACCTGGTTCCTCCATACAGACTAGGGGTGCACTGATTGCAGTTTTCTGGCCAATCACTGGTCTTTAAAAAGTCTGATCTGTCAATTCCGATTTTGGACGATACCGATTTATTTGTCATTAAAGTCGCTGAATATAGCAACAAAGTTGCTAAGTAAACAACAGTGGGTTAACAATTGTTAAGGTGACCTGGTGGGCGGGTCTATCAGTCAGCCCTCTCTCACAGCAGAGCAAAAGGTGACAGTGGCTGATTTTCAGACTTTTGTGGAGGTAGATAAGATCGATGGATAAGATTGCTTTCACATGTAGGTATTGGCCGATTGTCGATCTCCAAAAATTAAGGAAATCAGGGCCACTTTATCAGTGCACCCCATAGTACATGGAAATGAAAGCTTTCTAAATGTCTTGTGAGGACAACATAGCAGAGGACCACTGAGGCTGTGGAGGAACTTCAGGCATGCTTGGACTGCTCTGTTTGAATACACAGAGGCTGTGACTTGATATATCAGTTTCTGTCAGGACTTCTGTGTACTGCCACGCATCAGGGTGAGTTTCAACAATGACAAACCCTGGTTTTCATCAAAACTCTGATGTCTAGAAAAGGAAAAAGAAGAAGCATTTAGGAGTGGGGACAGCGACGTGTTCATAGAGTGAAAGTACTGGTTTAGGAAGACTGGGAGGGAAGCTGTTCCCTTAAAACCTAAAAGCAACTATAATAATATTTCGAATCAGAATGGAAGGAGCAGGTGAAACAGAAGTATAATTTTACTATTGACAACTCAGCTTTCTGAATCACATACACTCGGTGCATTGTAATTAGTAAATCAGCTGTTCAAATGAACATACATTTCCCCCAAAACACACAAAACGGCACCACCATGAAACAGCAACTGCAATAGTCCTTACAGGGGAAAAAGGGGCCCTGACAAATTCTCCTGCGAGGTTTTGTGCTTTAAAATCAGCTCCCTATCGCTTAGAAATAACATTGGGCCCAAAGTAGCTCAGCCTTGGTCTATACTGAAGCAATCTGCTCAAAAGTCCACAAATGGCCCCCAGGCCGCACTTTGGACACCTCTGATTTAGATGTTTCTCAATTTTGCACATTTGAGACCTCATAAATGATCTACAACCATAAGGAGAATTATTTAGAAAGGCTGCTTTGCTCACTTGAACCAATTCATATCGAACTATGGAGGCCCTCAGGTGTAACATTAGATCATATGTATTCATTCAGCCTGTTGTAGACTTTTATTTCATTCTTAGCTTCTTCATGTAGCATATCAGCATAATAATGTCCATGATGGGTGTTGTAACACATGATTATGGATGATGTGATCTTTGCTGTCACTAATCCTCAGTGGTTTTCATTTACAGAAACACTGTGATCTTCAGAAGGCAATGCTGAAGAAGAGATACAAGCCCTCGCTTTTCCAGCATGTTGGCCTTCATTCTTCGTTGCCTGGAAAACTACAGCGTTTGAAGGTGAGTGCACTTCTGACTTCTGAAAAATCTTCCATGATGGAAGCTGTCTGAGTCATGGGGAGTATCACAGACATGCAAAACTCATTCAGAGTTATTGGTGAGCCCTTCCTAGCCATTCACCAGTCCACTGTGCAAGCTTCCTGGATTCTATGGATATTTAGACATGAATATTTGAGTTGGGGATGAGGAGGGAAATAAAAAGTATACTTATTTCTCTTGATCATAAAACCATCTCTCAGATAAATAACAAAATGAATATGAAAACAGTGAAAGAGAACTAAAGTCTCAAAGAGAACAAAAGTTTGTGTGGATAAAGATTTGATTATATACAGTATTTAGGGGACAACCCTGCCAGAAAGAACAAACAAAGGCTGTTTCTTTCTGTACAAACAACATATAGAAGGACAGCTGTGACTCATTTGATTCTCTTTTATCCTTTCTTTCAGGATCTTTTTGTGTATTTTCATCAGGGGCTTGGTGGGATGAAGGTCTCTAGGGAGTAATTGGGCTGCTATTTAATACAATTCAAATCAAAAATGTTTTATTAATCCCAAAGAAAAACTAAATGTTGTCAAAACTCATATCATCTAAGTATCATCAAAGAACTGTTGTTTTTTGATGAACAGCATCATCAAAGAACAACAGTTCTTTGATGAAGAACAACAGTTCTTTGGTGAAGAACAACAGTTCTTTGATGAAGAACAACAGTTCTTTGGTGGGTAGATGCTGTAGATACCCACAGCATCTACGTTGAGGACTAATAGAGGGGGTGCTTGCTCTACCACAACACCATGCTCCTCTCCTTGAATGAAAATGATTCCACTGACATTATTTATCAGTTGAAGCCAAAATACATAAGCTTTCTTTGAAAAAACTAAGTACACCCTATGGTTTAGTAGCTTGTAGAACCATTTTTGGAAGTCATGACTCTCCTTAGTCTAACTTTCTTCGTCTCATATGTCAAAGTAAGTGATTTTTTTCCAACTTTGAGTTGGACAGTTTGTTGAAGTTTTAGAGATATTTGTTTCTGTGCAGCTCTTTTTAAGTTCATATGTTGAAGATTCTCACTCATCCAGGACATGACAATCCTAAGTGCTGAAATAGAAGACAACTCCACTTCTTCTTGTTTCTTAAAGACATTTCATTGTCTCCCATCATGGTAGCTGCTGGATCCTAATGAGGCAACATGTGGTGTTGTAGTCATGTTTGTCAGTATGAATACTTGTGAAACCACCTGAGGAGATGAGTCATGGCTCAACTATCCATTTTTCCTGTCTCGAGTGCATACCGTGCATGGCGGTGAAACTGATGTGCTCCTTGTCTGATATGATGTGCATCTTATTCTATCCTGTTTCTCCTCCCCTGCAGGATAAGGACTTTGAGAAGCAGAATTTGTTTCAGGCTCACAGTAACCCACCTGCAGAGGTGAAAAGCAGTATGAAACACTACCAGCAGCACAGCTTGGAGAGGCTTTACAAAGGAAATGACTTCATGTGGGCATTAACACCGGTCCAGGGTGACTACATCCTCTTCAGCTTCCCACAGCCCATCCACATATCTGGGTCAGTTGTGTTTTAGCTTTTTAATCAGCCTTTTTGCCAGCTTTAGAGCTGATGGGGAGGTGAGTAAAGGCCTATGGATGTACTGCAGCAGAGAAAGTGTGAGCAGACAATATTTTCTGCACTTTGCTTCAAAGACTGGCTCCAAACTGAATTGTACAGAGTTTAAAAGCTTCTGTTCTTGTTTGTTCAGTGTAAATATCCATTTACATTGAGCTCTGGAATCTCAAATCAGATGTTTTAGGCTGTTACTTCTCATGCTGGGCTGCTATTAGCATACTTCCTCTTTTTTATGTTATTTATTAATGATTTTGTTCATACATTATTTAGTGCTATTCTGGTTAGCTGTTTACAGACACATTTTTTTTTCTTGCTTTACAAACTAAGAGCTTTGTTTTGAATGTCTTAAGATGTAATGATCTGTGAGCTGTGTGGATATCTCACCGCAGGATGAAGAGTAGGTCATATGACACAGACAGCGGCAGCACCCAACACAGTCTTCTTCTAACTGTATTATAATGTAGCTTTCTTAACGATAATATGCAATATGTTAAGAAAACTTCAGTTCAGTAATAAACAGAAAAATAAGTATGACACAAACATTTTTTAAAATCATTTTAATTCAGATGGTGACATCGCTCATTCTTACCGTATATAGAAAATGCCTTGTAGGAAGACAAAACATATGTTGCTAGCACAGTGAGCTGTATGGTGGCATTAGGAGTTTTTCATTACCATCCACCAAAAACGATTATTTTTTAGTTTGCTTGTTTGTTTTGTTAAAAATGTGCCAAAATGTTGTGCATATGCATGAACTGATCAGTATCTGTCACATCTACTGACAAAGCAGCGCCCTTCCACTAAAGTGTTGAGTTTGGTTTTAGCTCAAACATGCTCCACAAATCAATGATACGTGGATGAATTTGCTTGGAACATACCTGTATACGTAAACAGTCCTTTCTGTTTTCCACTGAATGAACATTAAGCAGAAAGGGATGAAGGGAGAAGTGACATGGAGGTGCATTAGCAGGAAAACAAGCGGTGCTGTGCCCTGGTCTGGCTAATGGCTATGCTACTGAGTAAACCAGTCTTCAGTCACTTTATTCAATCCTGTTAAATAATCGACAAGGGACAATAATAACTCCCTGCTTGATAGATTTATAATCATAAAGGACAGAGTTTAGAGTCTTGCTGTGAATACCAGGTGACTCAACTCTGTTGTTTGGTTACATTAGCATTAGGGATGCACCGAAACGAAAATGTGTGCTAATATTTCATATTAATATTTTTGTTATGGCTAATAACCGATATTTATTTTGTCTATATTTTACTACCCTTTTGATACCTTAAAGAAACAACCAGCCCGCTGACTTCTCTGCTTCAGTTAAACTCCCCACAATCCTGCGGTGCATCACCATCACTGTCACATGACCAAACAAATATCACATGACCAACCTCTTCCCCTCCCCCCACAGAAACAAACATCTTGTTACACAAGATGGAAATAAATATTTGGTGTTAATATTGGCCCAGTTTTATTCATCAGACTGATACTGATATGATATGTTAAAACATGACTAATATCGGCCAATACCGATGCTAGTGCCAATGTACCGTGCATCCATAATTAGCATATGTTGGTAAAATGGTCAATTAAAATAATAATGAAGTCTCCAAACATAAAGACATCCAAGAAAATGAAATTTTCTGCTAAACACCTGCAAAACGCTGATTTCTTCTCAGTTAATAACCCAAATGACTACAAATGACAACATCCCTGTTGCCAAGAGTTGCTCATTCGGCTGCTCAGTCAGCTCAATTTTCCTCGTTCTGTGGCCAGTTCTGTGGCTCTAAGGCCTAGTCCACACACAGCTGGATATCTGGGAAAACAAATAATTGTTTTGTGACTGGCCTCAAAAACTTAATATCACTAAAAACGATTATTTGTAAAAACTCCCACCAAAATGCAGATTTGAGAAAACTCAGTATTTGTGTTTATGTGTGTACATGGGAAAATGGAGATTTACAGTTGGTGACAAATAATGCACCAATATATCCACATATTTGCTTTGACACGATTCCCAATAGACATCTTCTTGCGTTATATTAACTTTATATTTTAATTTGCTATTTAAAAGTAGTTCAACCTATATATCTGTTACCACAAATGAACCTCCTGGCGCCATGTTAAATTCCTAACAAAGTCGTGGTTGTTTTGAAGCAATCTGATTGGCTGACATAGGTTTTAACTTTGTGCTACACTGCCCTCTATGGGTTTGGCATGTTTAAAAAAAAAAAAAACACTCGTGTATTTGTACGGGTTCATGTGAATAAAAACTTCTCTGAAACCAATCCCATGTGGACGATGTTATTTTTTGAAATGATATGGTAGAGATATTCGTTTTTATAAAGACGCGGCTACATGTGTACAAGGTGTTAGGCTACATTCACACAGCAGGTCTTGATGCTCAATTCCAATTTTTTGCTAAATCCGATTTTTATTTTTTATTTTATCTTTTGCATGGTCGTTTATACTACTGTGAATGAAGCAACCGCAGTCAGTCTTCTGTGTGAACGGTTTACAACCTCAAAGCGACCCGCATGCACAGAAGAAGTATGTTGACATCACATAGCAGCGCACTGTTACAGAAGTAATAATGGACGCCATTGTCTTTGGATTGATTATAAAGTTTATTCAGCAATGGGAGGAACAGTATTGTCACAAGATTATAACACAAACGAAGGTAATAAAAAAACCCCACACAACTAACAGCAACAGCCTTTTGTGAAGGACTGACTGCAGCTTCTGTAAAGAAGTCTGTTTGGATGCGTGGTCGGAACCAGGAGTGGTGGGATTGGGATGTGATGAGCTTCGCTAACACAGACCTCTTTCACAATATCGTAATTATAATTTTCAGCCATTGTTTACATCTGGATTTACCACGTCTGGCTTCATCTGGTGCAGAATCATGACGCATGCCTAACATCAGTGACGTAAAAGTTGGATAAAAATGCGACATGACCATTCAAACTGCAGACACAAGTATCCAATTAATGGTGCATTACAGTTGTAGTTGTAACTGGCAAATTCAGACTTACCAGTTGGGAAAAAAATCAATTGGACCGCTCTCTGAAGTTGGATTTCACACTGGGAAAGTGGGAACAACTCCGAGTACTCTGCGTTTCAGTACGGCAGCTCCTCGCATCAACAGTAGTAAGCTGTGATAGAAACATGTTTATTTCATCGGATGAACTATGACATGACCGTTCAGACTGCAGACGCTTTGAAAACTATGTCTCTGATTTAGTACCACATATGGTCATGGCACAGATCGGATTTTGGGGGGAGTGAAAAGATCAGATTTGGGCCTTTCAGACTTCTGTGAAAAGTTGGGATATGGGTCTTATTTGGGCAAAAAAATCAGATCTGGGTCCACTTTGCCTGCTGTGTGAACGTAGCCTTAGAATGATTTCATGAAGACTCCAGGTTTCGGGTTGACTGTCTTTAAGTTTGTCTCACCTAGAACTTACAGGATGGTTCAGTGTAGTGTTTCTTGTTGGGATCCCTTCCACTATGACCCAATAAAATTAATATTGAGTTATTAGTCAATAAATGCATGTATGTTTTTCATGTAGGTACCTGTTTCGTAGTGGAAATAGCCAGGCAGTGGGGGATAAATTCTACAACACCACCATGGAAGTGCTCCCCAGCAATGTGAGTAACCAGTGTGTGTGTGTGTGTGTGTTACACATGAATGTGTGTTCTCTGGTTGCTGTACCTGCTGACAGCCTCCAAAGTCTTGGTTTTCATTGCAGGTGTTGAGACCTTAGGAAAGTGTGGCAATGCAACAGGAAACATCCACCACAACAAGCTATCTGTTATCACTACACCACCCGCTGCTGTGTGTGGGTGTGCGTGTGCGTGTGTGTGTGTGTGCGTGTTCACCCACACTTGAGTCACACTAAAAAGGGAAAAGTATTTATGTGACAGCTGACCTTTGAGTAAAATAAGACAGACACTGGATCTCTGAGTGGAAGATAAGAGGGAAACCACAATATATGAGATAAGTCCAGGCCCTCAGGCTTCATGTTGCACTGCAACCAAAGGGAGCTGCAGCATGACATGAACAGCCATCAAAGAAAATTATGGACTTTAAATTTATTATATCAGATTATAGAAATAATTCTAGAAATCGTGCATTGTTAAAAGGGGACAAAACGTGTGAAATCAAGGGTAATTTACCAAATCAACAAAAAATGGAATGTAAAGCGATTTAGTGAAGCTTCTTCTAATTAAAGTTGTTGAAAATATTGGAAAGGAGGAGAATCTTCTTCAAAACAAAATTAGTAAATTGCAGGTGAGGCTGGAAGAGATGGAGGCGTTATCAGCCTGATGAAGGATGTAGTCCCTCAGTATTCCCATGTCAAACTGTATGGGGTGAGAAATTCCTGCGTTCACAATCACTGCTATGTGTAACAGATCGCCTAAAGTTGTACTCAGCAAACAAACACGACGTAAAAAGGGCAGAACCAAAAGATCAAAAAATACAAGCAAAACCCTTATTTTGAAAAGCTTCCTCTTCTCACAGAAACCAGTTTGCCATGATGATGCTCTTAAGTCACAGTCCATCTACTTTACACAGTGCTGCATTGAACTGTAACATTATGATAAAAACAAAAGTCATGTCATCCAGAAGGCTTGACCTTCAGGCAAACACTGATAAGTAGCTTCCTCATTTTCAGGCTTACTTTAAGAGATCCAGTTTAACTAATCCTAATGCAGAATCGCATTTAAGTTGTACTACGAAGCTGGCAGTAAATCAAACGAGTGCTATGCAACCAGTTCCAGGACTGGCCATGAGTCCATGAGTCTCTACCATGAATCTGAGATTGTTCTGAATTTTTTAAACAAACAACTAATTCTAAAAAGCAAACATGCGTTTGCCCAATAAAATGTTCAGTTTTTGAGCACATTGAGTTTTGAGCAAAATGTAATACCTCAAGAAAACTTACAAACCCTTTTCTCCCAACAGTGTACCACTGCTATGCTGTTAGTGTAAGTTTAAATATACATAATACAAAGTCATCCCTCTAAATGCTGGATCATATGTCTATCTAAAGCATGCAAAACAGCAGAAACAAATGAGAGGTGAGGTTAACTGGGACTTATCCTCAGGTGTTGAGTTAAATACTTTAACCTTGATCCTGAAATAATGCTTGGATGAAAAGTTTACTTTTCTGTAGGGTGTGTGTCCAGACATCCACTCAGCTTATATATCAAAATAAGTTTGTTGAGACTTCTATTACACTGGAGAAAACAACATAACAATCTATTCAAGCCCCACTGCAAATTAGGTTTATTGTTTGAACATACTCACTGACAGCTGTCCCCAATGAAAAACAATTACTCATCTCATCATTATTCAACCACTTCATGACAGGCATCAGTGCTTTGTAGGGATGAGCATTCGTCATATCATTTATCGAATCTGCTATAAAACTTAATTGATGTTTGAAAACTCCAAAACCTGGCTGTAATGTCTGAATTATTATTTTTACTGTTTTTTTCCACTGTTTGTATAACACCATAAATAAATTAGTGTGATGGTCCTGAAGAAGCCTGTTTCTAGAATTCTAGAATAGCGAGGCTGATGGTGACAGCATGTTGGAGTAGCTCTGCTATATTAGCTCTGTTATGTTAGCTCTGATTTGTTCTTTTTCTACACTATTGTTCATCATTTTTTGGTTGAGGTGTTGCAATTTTGGTCAATTATTCTTTTGGAAGGATTTTTACTCTTACTTTTTTACTTTCGGACAGTTGTTATGATGTATAACAGTGGCAACAACTGGGACAGCTGATTAGTATCTCAAAAGCTCAATTAATACCTCAACTACAAATCCCAGAGGCTCCATGGATGCAGAGCAGGAAAACAGGCAAGGATCACATGCCCCTCTCCAACGCATCTCTGCCCGGCTTTCTAACCATTCAGCCATGAGTGGCAAAAGCAAAGGAGGTGGATTAGCAGTGCTTGATGGTGTTATCAAGGACATGTTACTGTGGAATATTGTCTTTGTTGCCTGGATATTGAGCTGAGTCATGAAATTGTCACACAGCAACAGTTTTCGGTCAGAGGCTTCTTCCAATTTGTTGCAAGGTTAACTGCTACTGGAGATCCTTCCACCCCATAGCATCACCATCCACAATGACTTTTGGAAGATACTTGAACGATATGAGCTACAAGAATATTTAATTTCCCTTTGGGATAAATAAAGTATTTTTAAATTGAACTGAATTTCAAGTCAGTATGCTTTTTAAGAGCAGTATTTGGTTGCGACTGCAATGCACAAAATATATGATAAAATTTGAAGTCCATATCAAACACCTCTAGTACTTGCCACCTTTTCGCTGCTCTGCTGCTGCAAATGTGCCACATAGCCAGATTAAAGGTGTACAATATATCATAAATACACCATAATCGCAATATCATTATTCATATCGCAACGGATTGTTTGGAGTACAATACTTTTTTTTGTTTTGAACCATTTGAACCATTGTATTTTTCTTTTTTCAAAAGGACAAGACATTACCACAGATCACCTAAAATTAAAAAAAACCAAACAAACTCCAAAGTAAATAAAACATAAAATAAAATAACAATAAATGAATAAACAAACTAAACTTATATAAATTCAATAATTGAGTCCAATAATTGTTGGCTAATTTTATTCCAAGTGTTATGAACTTGCATTTTTACCTGTCAATGTAATATTAAGCTAGTACAGACACTAGCTGATAGGCTCAGGCCTCCAGTACATCCATATTCCTGGGTTTGCTTATTGCGCTCACCTTTTTCAAACCTTCCCGATAATCAATCATTTTGAGACTTCATTAGTCAACGTGGGTAGGATGTGGTCATCCCCTCTGTGCTGGGGTAAACAATGGCTGCCATTCATCTCTCTGTTCCCCAGCCCTCTGACTCCTATCTGTTTGTTTTTCGTAGACAACAGCTGCAGAGAAGCTACTTGCTGGCTCAGCCACTAAATACAAACAATCTGATGACGACTTCATCATTATTGGTGAGTAAATGACATGTTAAATCCATCAGATGGTAGCTTTAACATCAGGTGGCTCTGACTACACTACTGCAAGCAATAGTATGAAAGAAAGGCAGTCTTGGTCTTATCCATTCAGTCATGGTGCATCCTACTGCATCCAAAATGAGTTGAGGTGTAAGTAATAATAATAATTCATTTTATTTCTAGGCACAATTTTAGACACTTAAGGACACTGTACAAAAACATATGCATATTGTGTTTTCTGAAGATGTGACCAAGGGGAATGATAAATAGAAGGTGGCCAAGTACTGAGCCTTGGGGTATACCAGAGGAAACAGAAGAATTTTGGGAAGAGTAGGGACCAAATAGAAAGAATAACTAGTTTCATCTCCAGGGGTTAGGAACAAACAGCTTGATGAACTAGCAGCAAGCCTGTAGACTAAACTAAAAGGAGCTGTTGCTGCTGAGCATCTTATTTACCTTCCTTGTCATCCCTGAACACACACTCCCTCCAGTCATATTCCCTGGTGTGCAACAGAGCATAAACAGCCTGGCTTTATGGAATAGGTGCCATTGTGTTTGCATGTCCCTTTATAAAACACAGGAAATGACCTGAACCCCATCATGCATAACTGATTTTATTCAGTGTGCATTAAGCTACCTGCCATGGATTTTCTTCTGTGGACAGATGGAAGTCTGTGGGAAACATATTGTGGAAGTAAAATAGCTTCTGTTTTAGTCTGAGGTTAGATTTAAAAAGGTCCAACTCCATCCAGCATCCCTTTCTGATGTCAAACCTGGTCCATAGATACTGTTTCCAGTTCCAGACAATGATTAAGCTGATAGGAAGTGGAAGTTCAATGATAAAAGCATAATTTACACCGAGTGTGTTCCAAACAGTGTATTTTAGAGCCACTGGTGTTGTTCTAGAGGTGCTGTTGACCGTGAGAAATTAATCATCTTCAAAGAGAAGCAAGGGTTTCAGTATAGGCATCGGTAACAGTGTCCATGTAAACATGTGGCTGGTGCAGGCTACACGAAGCGCAACGATGGTGTCAAAATAAAAAGCCAAACCATGTTAGAGTCTAGTGCTGAAACAATTAATCACGATTAATTGATTATTAAAATAAACGTCAACTAATTTAGTAATCGATTAATCGTTAACTGGAGTATCCAAACTCAAAAAAAGGCCCTCTGCTGAAAGAACAACACACTCAGAGCAGTAATGAAGCCAAAACTGTACAGAATATATACATTTGCATTTAAGATTTTAAAAAATATGTGTTATATAATATGTTTGTCTGTAAATATGTTCTAACCCGGACCTCTGCAAATGGCAGTTTTAGTTTCACCTGATTCAAATTCTGTAAAATAAATAAATAAATAATAACTTCTATTAAGCAGCTTTTGCTATCCAAATATTTGTTGGTTAATGGAAAAATTAATCAATTAATCTATAAATGATCAAGTATACACTAAAGAAAGTCTGTGTTATTGCATTTTAGGCAATAAAATGTTTTTTTTTTCTTGTTTAAAAAAAGAAACTGAATTATTTGTTTACTTGGATTTCTAATTATGAATAGAAGAAGGCTGAATTGGTTAAATGAAAAATCTGCAGAACGTAGCAATTTTTTTATTTGATTGATAGAATAATTGAGTACTAAAATGATGGTTAGTTGAAGTCCATTAGAGACATTGCAGCAGCACATAAAATGCTGTGATTGTTGCAGGTGAATTTTACAACGGAGTCGCTGAAGGAGAAATCAACGAAGATCTGCAGCCGATCTCAGCTCTGCGCCTGGTGGTTCACTCTGACTCAGATGTCTGGGCTCTACTGAGTGAGGTCAGACTCCCGGTTCGGATCAGAACACTAATTCATTGTTCATCATGACACTTGTGTTGTAGAAGAAAAGGAATTTTTAAAAAAGAGAACTTGGACATACACTCACTGGCTACTTAATTAGGAACATCTTGCTAATAAAGGATTGGACCACAATTTCCCTTTAGAGAAGCCTTAGTTCTTCATGGCATAGAGATTTTTTCTCATCTTTATTGAACAAAAATGTACAAAACGATAGCTTTTTCATTAAAGAACAACACATCAAAAGCAAAGACAAGATATAATGTATAGAGAACCCATTGTGAGACAATCAAAGGATAAATTTAAGCAAGTTAAATGGAGATATATTAAGGAAATACAATACCACAAAATTAATGAATCTAGGAAGAAGAAAGGAGAGAAAAAATGACACACAAGTAAAAAACTAATAAAATGACTTAAGAAAAAAAATCAGAGGTTTGAGGAAAATATTTTTATTAGAGAGAAACATGTTGCTCTTTTTATTAATTTGAGGCATTAAATCAGAGATTTTAGTTATTCCAGTCTAAATGAGTAACATTAGGTATCAAGTTGGCAAACTTTTGTTTGTGAATGGAAAAAATTTGCATATATGATAGTAAAAGTAAACATATTTATAAAATTACAATTTTCAGCAACACATAGTTGCTGCAGATTTCTCAGCTGCACATCCATGATGTGAATCTCTCGTTCCACCTCATCCCAAAAGGTCTGTTGTCAGGAGATCTGGTGACTGTGTCGGCCATGTTGGAGCTCAAGAAAGCAGATGGCTTGAGCTTGGTGACATCATCATCAGAAGGATTGGCACACTGTGGTCACAGAGCAGCCTATCTACCACCAACAACCATGCCATATTTAAAGCGACAAGAACCCATTTTCTTTCCCATTCAGATGCAAGAGAACAGTTGTACCTAATAAAGTGGCTGGTGAGTGTATAGCAGGGAGGAACATGGCTGATAGTTCCAGAGGTTTCTGTGAAAGTCAGGTTGTTATTTTAAAGTGTAGACTAGCGTCACTCATGCTGGCAGCCTGCTGGAGCAGCTCTGATACTTTAGATCTGGTTTGTTCGTTTCTAGACTTTTGTTCATTAGTTTTGGATTGAGGCGTTTCATGTTTTGATCATTATTTCCTCTGGTTCTGGATGCTGTACGGCTGGAAGGATTTCTGCTCTTACTTTTTTTTACTTTTGGTCAGTTGTGATATGTAACCGTGGCAATAAGGTATTGTTTTTACAATCAGGAGCAGCTGATTAGCATCTCAAAAGCACAAGTAACACCTGAATGACGAGCACAAATCCCATAGGAGTTGAAAAGGATGCTTCATGCATGCAGAGCAAGAAGTTCATAACGAGCAAGAATCATATGCCCGACTCCAACATCTCTCTGCCCAGCTTTCTAACCAAACGGCCAGACAGAGACTTAAAGAAGAGCAGCAAAAGCAAATGAGGTGGATTAGCAGAGCTGCTAGCAACTGACGGTGTCATCCAGGACACGTGACTGTGGAATATCTTCTCTGCTGCCTGGATATTGAGCTGTTAGCATGTCAGGAGAGTCATGAGACTGTTTAACAACAGTCTTCAGTCAGAGGCCTCTTCAGATTTGTTGCAAGACTGACTGCTACCTGAGATCCTTCCTCCCCACAGAATCGCCATCCATGACTCTTTGAAGATACATAAACTCTGCTAGATCTGTCTCATCATGAACATCTACACAGATATATCTGCATTCACCAAATGACTCAACTGAACACGAATGTGTCAGACATGGGGTCAGTATTTTCAGGAAGTCCACAGTGCACATTCTCAGTTTTGTTTTGTTTGTTTTTTTAACTTCCTCTACCGTTTTTGTGAGCATGTCATCCACCAGACCTCACTGATGCCCTCTCATCCCCCCACCCTGCTCCTCAGTTAACCGAGCTGATTATTGTCTATGTGCCACCAGATACACTGAAGGTCTGGTCACTTAATAACCAAACGCAGAATGATTCAGCTCAGTCTGAACTTTCACCACATACATGAGGTCTGTAGCAGCAAAGAATACAGCCCTGCACACAACCTCTTTATTATATAGCAAAGCATTAAAAACCAAAAGTATTGAAGAGATTTTCTGGAGCGTGTTGCAGATTGATTCAGCACGTAGATGGGTATTTCATGACAGTCGCTCCAGTTTGTTCACATTTGGGACCTTGTGTGTTTGTCTCACAAGGGGGTAAATGTGACAACGGTTTGACTAAGAGCTTCAGAGCGTGCCCAGACTCATTGATTGCTGTTGCTTTTTTGTTTGGCTGCAGGCATGTGGTGAGAAGAAGCTATGCTTAGTCATGGTTAGACCAAGGAGGCTGATCAGATGAACATTTTGAAGCAGAAGTTTACTGATGGGTGCTGGGTTTATCGTGTGTGGTTGCTATGCACGTTATCGTTTCCTGAGATGAAGACTTCTGTGCTTGGACAGATAACGCACACTTGGGCAAGTAGAAGCACGTCCAACATGCATGCATGTTCAGAAACATGTTGGTGTAGAACAAATGACTGTAACCTTTACGTTTAAAAAGAAAATCCCCAGAAAATATTTCAAAAAGAGGATGGATACATGTTTTTCGATAGGATGTTGATGTTTGTAGGAAAATTATGTAAAAAAAAAAAAAAAAAAAAAAAAAAAAAAAAAAAAAAAAAAAAAAAGCCTCCACAGTTTTCAACCAAATGACTACAAAAATTGATCTGATCTGAAATAATATTACTGGCACTTTAAGTCTAATTCTGTGAATATGCAATACAATTATTCCATGAGAAGAAAACACTGCTAAAAACTGAATTTGTGAATTTGTTAATGTATCTATATTTAAAAGCATGAAGGTGTTTTTTTGTTGTTGTTTGTTGTTGCTGTTGTTTGTTTATTTTTTAAATCGTTTTTAGCCTAAGTTATAAAGAGCCATTGTAGAAGGTTCAAAGGGCTACTCAGGGCCCCGGAGTCACAGGTTGCAGACTTCTGGTGTAAATAAGGAAATGTTGCCTGCTTGTAACTATTTGGCTCGTTTTGATATTTTAGTTACGGGATGAGCAGCAGAAACCGGTTTAGCTTGTCCACATGAATATTAAAATCTCCAGACATGTCTTTGTGTTTCCTCTGGTTCAGGTTATTTGATCATTTTCAGATAAATTTCACATCCTGTTGTCGTCTTCTTTGGATGTCTGTTTGCTAATTGATGTTTTAACTTGGATCAATTGTGAAAAATGCAAAAGACTCAACATTAATGATGCTGAAATTAAACTGAAACGATCATTGTTCCTTTTGCCCGTCAGATTCACATCAAGGTATGAAGACGGCGGTCAGAGAGCGCCCTCTGCTGGACAAAGACAAAACAGCTCTGAAGCTCGATGATGACCTGTTAATGTGATCTGAGAGGAGCTCCAGACAGAAATCTGACTCATGTTGAGTCACGATGTGGAGGAAGAAGCTGCTTGAACTCCATGCGACTCCACCCACTGAGGGTTTTACACCAAGATAACCTGTCACACGTTTTGCATTATGACAGATTTTTCTATGAAATAAACACATGTATGAAATATCACCCTGCCTCAGCACGGTTTCATTTCATGTCTTTATGCTTTTTCTTGACTTACTTTTGTTTACCATGTTAAACATGACCGCTAGAGAACAAAAAGCTTCTGCTCATATAAACAAACTCCCAAACAGATTGGATTTAGTGACCTAGAAAATGTTCCAAACAATAGAAATCAACCTGGAATCATCCATTGAGCTGGTTTGAGCAGCTGAAAATCAGTTGAATGAGTCTTAATGTGATCACAAACAGCTGCTAGATCTATATATTTTATGTGAAAAACCATCACAAAGTACAGCAGGAAAATGCATCAAAGTTTTTTTTCTGCAAAAATATCTGAAAAGTGAATTTCTATTCAGCTCCCTTTTATTCTGATGCTTTTACCTTCAGCAAAATGTGTCAGAAAGTCAGGATTATTATAGAACATTAGTGAACAAACAACATATCAACAGGATCACTACTAATCATGCTCATTAATCTGGCCTGTATGGATAAGCAATCTTAACAGAAATCCATTGAACAGGTGGAAGGAGGTAATCTTTATGGACAACATTCTGTGTGGTGCAAAATTAACCCTGAACACATTATCTCAATGATAAAAGGCAGCATTATGCTGTGGGAATGTGTTTCACAAGATAAATCCATGAAGAAATCTTATTAGAGGCTGGGGGGAAAAAAAACCCTTGAGACTGGGGTGAAGGTTCACCTTCCATCCAGCTAGAGCTGCGATGGATGCTTTAGACCAGGGGTGTCTAAAGTGTGACCTGGGGGCCATTGGCGACCCTTGAAAGAATTTTGTGGAGCCTCTGACAGCAGTTAAAGAATGATACAAGTTTGGCCCTCCATCCAACAAATTAAATTCTTTATGAAAAGAAAAATTTTAGGTACAAACCAGAGAATTTCTCTCTAAATCACAATTTTTTTATTTCACTTTAACTTATTAGGAAATACAAACATTCAGTGACTTTCACTCAAAAGCAGACTTGGCTAAATACAGAGTTTTTAAAGGAAGAGTGACCCATATGCAATTCTTGATTCTTAGACACAAGATTTTTTTTTCCTGGACAAAAGTAGAAAATAATCATCCCTAAAATTTAGGAAATTGTATGTGCATTTTCAGATCAACATGACTTAAGGATCCCATTTCTTTAACAGACATCTTTGTCCATTTCATTTAAATATTGCATGTTTACTGTAAGATAAAAAACAAAATAAAAACAAAAACAAATGTAAATAGATGTTTTGTGGCCTTCCAGAACTTTCAACTTCATTGTTTTGGCTCTTGTGGCAAAAAGTTTGGATACCTCTGCTTTAGAGCAATGGTGTCCAAACATTTTGTCACAATCTTCAAGTCAAAGGTACTTTAAAATAAAAATCAATAAATAAAAAAACCACAAAAAATGCCACTTCTTTTTTACCCAGTAATTCCAATTAAACAAGTAAAGAAGTCAGTTTTGGGGGGCTTTTTGTAGAAAATGAACGTTTAAATCATAGATTCAAAACGTAGAGTTTTTCATGGTCTTAAAAGAAAGACATCTAGTCTGCAAATTCTTTTGGCCTTATATGAAAAAAATAAAAACATTCAGTCTGTTCTCAGCAATAAGAACAGGATTCGGGTCACTCTTTGAAAAGGCTTACTGTGTTAAGCCAGGTGTAATAAATTGATAAAAAGCAGATCTGGGATCTCTAAAGTCTGTTTCGTGGGGGCGCCACAGCTGGTGAGCTGCTGAGTCCATGAAAACAACCGTACAAATGTTCATCAGAAACAATCATCACAATTTTATTCTGTGATAAATATTAGAAATAATGAACACATTAAACAAACAGAACATGGTTGATGACATCTTAGACACTGGATGTTTTAAATCCAACATGGCTGCCAGTTACAGGAAGCATAAACATTACTGTCTAACCCCGCTCACTGAGAGCAGCCACAAAACACTGACTGCAATAAAGTGTAGCTTCATCTGTACAGAAGGCTGCGAAGCCTCAACACCGGAACTAATACTGACTCCCAAATGTCAAGACAGCTGCTCCATGTATCATCAGGAGACAACAGAACGTAATGGAAACATGCGGCCACCAGGGGGCAGGATCGTTTCTGCTGTTCTCTGGGAGCAGAGTGGAGGAATCAGGAGATGGGATCCAAATCCCACTTCTCTCTCCCTTCCTGCTACTGCTGAAAGAAAACCTCCGTCTCCAAACACCCTCATGCCCCACAGGACTCTGTGGACGCCATCATCTCCGCCTTCAGGCTGATCTGCTGAGATGTGTGTGCTTTCAGAGCGTGCGGCTGGGACTGTGGAACCAATGGACTGAGTCGCTCTGACGAGAAAACATGCTGTCCAACTGCACTCAGTGCTTCAAATCAAAGTACTTGTGCAGCTTCTTCAACCTCTTTTCTGCCATCATCATCTTTCTCAGATTTACAGAGCCCCCGAGGGGACATGGGGATTTTCTTGCGTTCCTTCGCAAATAAATTCTAAGCAAATACACCAAGGTCTGATTTGCATATAGTCACAGTGATAACTAATGTCAGTTTAAAATTGTACATACGTAAACCTTTAAAGAGCCTTGGTGAAAACGTGCTTATACATTCTCAACTCTTTGGTGCAGAAAACTGGTTGTAAATCAATCTATTAATTGCATATTACTGTCAGATGTGTTTATCACCACGTGAAAATAACTCCAAAATAATCCAAACAGTTTGGATGTATGTTTGTTCTTTCTTTCAGAAAGGTTGTTTATGTCTTAGTGTAGGGATGGAAAGCCCATGTTTGAACTGTTCTGCTCCAGCATTTTGCACATAAGTTTGTGGTGCTTTGTAAAAAGATATAAAAGTTCAGATCCTATCAAGATATTAACATACATGTAAAATCTTACAAAAACCATATATAGGAGCAGAAATACTTTCAGTATTCAAGCTGCTGCATGAGCTGAGTAGTAAACACATTACTGCAAGGGAACGCAAAAGAAAAAAATTCCCCATGTCCCTTAAGGGGCTCCGTACAGATTAGGTGAACTCTGGATGATCAGGCCGTTCTGCTGATCTCATCTCTGCATCACACTGGTTCCACAATCCTCCCAGCTCTGCAACGACACCCTGGGTTGCAACGGATCAACTTGGACCCCCCCATAACTCATCAGATCTACATCACGGCGTGAAATTATGGTTTTGAAAGCAGCTATAAAGAGATCAGTTTGATTTCTTCATAAACTAACTTTTGAAGCAAGCGTGTCGTTTACCTGAGTGATGTCACTGATATCTGTTATAACACGTTATTTACAGTGTCAGTACTGCAGTATGTTGTTGGATTTCCTAAATTCCACCTGTGTTTGGCAGCATTATACCAACGGATCAAAATTCTGTTTTGAAATCTAAAGTAGAAAAAAAAATGTATTATGTACTTCAAGTGTTTCAGTACCGTTCTGATCTGGGTCACACCTACACAGGCTGTAGGAAAACGCTAAACTGACACCTATTAAAGCTCCCAAAAACAATTTGAACAAAGCAACACCGCCCCCTGGTGGCCACATGAAGATAAATACCAATATTTACATTCAGGCTATGCTTTATGTCCCAGTTGTAGGCTATATTAAAGGGTCCGTGACTCCAGTCCATGTGGGAAGTTCTGCTCACTTTCGTTTACTCTTGGTGTCGGTTGTCTGGAAGACACTCGAGGCAGACATGAGGTTCTCGATGTACTGGCCCAGAACCTGATTCTCCGACTTCAGCTTCAGGTTCTCCTCTTTCACTGCATCGACCCGGGCCGACAGGTCTGGAACACAGATCGGTAGCAGCAGAAGGGAAATGAGGTGTTCTGTTCTGATCCAAAGAATTCAGCATCGATAACACTGATGTGTATCTACTGAAAACACACCTTAAGATCATTTCCAGAATGTGGATCCTTATAAATAAACCCAGATCAGGTGCAGACAGCGAAACAGGCTGCACACAAGATGCACACTCCAAAAAGCACAAACAAAATGCAACAGAAAAACGCTGCAAACAAAAAAAAAAAATTGCAATCACAGAAAATAGAAGCAAAAACCTACAATTAAAAAAAACAAAACAAATGCAAACGCAAAAATGCTGCAACCACTGGAAATAGAGGCAGAAGGGAAAATGCTGCAAATGGCAAAAACAGCTCAATTTCTTTATCATCTTTTATTACTTTAAACATCTTTGTTTATAAATACAAAGAAAAAACAAGGAACAAAACACAAAATATGAAATAAAGTATGCCAGGGGTATAGGCTTCTACAATACATTGGTACAAGAACAAAAAACAAACGTAGACATTACAGACATTGTGATAAATTCAAAATATTCAATGAGCTACAACATTTATATGTGTTTATAGATTTTCTGTTTGTACTCTTGGAAATACTGGATAAATATAGTTCGACTTCCTTCACCAAAACCGTAAAAAAACAGTGAAGATGATGAAAATTTACATTTGTGAATATGAAATTTGCCAGATATAATTAATATTGCCAGTCTTCAGCCTACATTTGTATTCTTTCCATGAAAACAAAAATAACATGCTCCTACCTAACAGAAAAACAAACCAAAAAAACAGCGAGTATGAAAAGCTGCAAACTTCCTCCGCAAAACGGAAGTTCTCCAGACCACCAGGGGGAGTCTGGAGTAGGTAATCTTACCCACGTGAATATGCTGCTGTTCTATAATCTAATAAAAGTCTGCATGTTTCAAAAAGACATGAAGTATAACTCTGTTTTTCCTCCTTCCTCTATCTTTCCTCTGGACATCACATGAAGTCATGACATCCCATCTTTCCTGAGACTCTGGTCTATTTCCTGTGGCTGCAACATTTTGTTTATGGTTGCAGCATTTTTCATGTGAATTCATTGCTGATTGATTGACTGATTGATTTTCTGTTTTCTGTGATTGCAGCATTTTTTGTTTGCAGCGTTTTTCTGTTGCATTTGCTGTTTTGGAGTTTGCATCAGTTATGTGTCTGCAGGACGTTTCACCGTTTGCTGCGCGTTTTGCACCTGATAGCTCATTTCACTTGGCAAATGCTTTGCTCTCCATCTAGGAGTAAAACTCCTCACTTCTTCCCAGGGGATCCACTAGGTGACTGTTCAGAGAAGCTCCCACAGAAATGTGGACTAATACGCCAGGACGAGTTAGAAACACTTGAGAGACGCCCTCACCCTCCAAGGTGTGCTGAAGCTCCAGAACCTGGTTGATGAGCCTGGTCTTCTCCTCCAGCTCAGCCTGGTTCTCCAGGTCACCTGCAGCCATGAAGCACTTTACTCACACACAGATCTCTCTTTAAATTCAGCTTAATGTAGACTCTTTGTGTGTGTGTGTGTGTGTGTGTGTGTGTGTGTGTGTGTGTGTGTGTGTGTTTTAGCATTTCTCACCTGTAAGGCCCATTTTTCCAACAAATACTACATTGTGAGGACCCTTGTGAGGCCTAAAGCCTGGGCTCCATAACAAGTAGTGCTGTTTAGAGGTTGGGGGGGAGTGTTGCCAGATTGGGCGGCTTTCCGCTGGGTTGAGCTGGATGGGTTGTCAAAATCTGAGCTGCTTTTTACCACATTTGCCCGGTTTTTATAAAGTATTTATAGCAATTTCTATCAAAACAGTTATCATTGTGTGACATAACATTTTAATTAAATGCCATCTCCTTGCACTAATTTTATTAGTTCATTTATTTTGAAATGTCTAGAATGTGTCCACCGTGACATTGCCAATGATTAGAATAGAATAGAATTGTCCCACGATGGGGAAATTTCTGTGCAACAGC
Organism: Anableps anableps; assembly: GCA_014839685.1. NCBI lineage: Eukaryota > Metazoa > Chordata > Actinopteri > Cyprinodontiformes > Anablepidae > Anableps > Anableps anableps. The sequence continues at coordinate 3,786,990 of CM026074.1, forward strand.
AGCAAAGTGGCAGTGGCAGGCAATAACAGGAAACAGACTCACACAAAGAATATAAAAATGTGTATAAAATCAGAATAAAGAATTAAAAAAAAAAAGACAAAATACTGTACAGTAAGGCAAAATTTCAACATGAACACTGTGCAGTTGTAAAACATACTCCAGTCCAGAGGAACTAATAATTAATAGCCACTGGATCAAGTGTCACCACAAAATGGTAGTGGTCAATGTCAACTGTACGTCTGTGAGCCCCCCAAATGGAGCTGCTGCACATTGTGTTTGGCTGGAAACCGTGAGACGTGGCAGCCCTGTTTAGGGTTTAGGGTTGTTTAGGGTTTAGGGTTGGGTTTCTGGCTGAGGTGCGCACTGACGTTAGGTTAAGCTATAGAAATGAATGAAAAATAAACGGAAGTCAATGCAAAGTCCTTGTGATGATAGGAAGACGTTGTGTGTGTGTGTGTGTGTGTGTGTGTGTGTGTGTGTGTGTGTGTGTGTGTGTTCTCTTACCATCATCTGAGCTCATGGTGAAGTACTCGTCTTCCTTTTTGGAATGCAGGGCTGCGACTCTTGGAAACACTGCGGTACACATTCAACAGTGTCAGATGAACCGTTCAGAAAGAGTTTACAGTTGGAGCACATCTGTCACGAGTTATCGCTTGGTTGCTTTAAAGATCACACTCAATGGCGTTAAATCACTGCTGTTTACAGTAGAGTAAAAAGTGACACAAACAGTCATTATTTAACTAAAAGCTGTGCTTTTGCGTTGTGACTACCAGTCCACGAGCTTACTCGGTCCCCATCCTTTAAAAAGCCGGAGTGTGAAAGCCGTTAGCTTCCCTGCCAGCCGAAGCTAGTTCCAGCTGTCAGGGCTGGGCCTGCTGCTGCTAACTAACTGTGGGCATGCTAACAGGCTAGCTGGAGGCTGTTTAGCATCACTGACAACAAACCAACATGTCCTCTGCTGTAGTCATGTCCAGGAAACCTACCTTATGAGGGGGAAATAAGAAGCGCTGAGCTAAACTGCGGAGCGTTGAAAGAAAAATTAAAGCTTGGTATGAGTTAGCTTAGCTAATGTTTCATCTGCTTCGTTCAAGACAAGACAAGATACACATGACTCACCGCTGGAGGGCGATGTACCACTACATAGTGAAGTGTTTTGATAAATCGATCCAGGTTGACAGTTTAGAGAATATTGAGTGTCTGAAGTATATCTCATTTATCCATAAGGAGGCGTCTGTCTCTAGAAAATATGCAGAAGAATTCAGAAATATCCAAGGTCATTATAATTCCAAAGCCAGGGCGCACCAGTGTTTTCCCAGTTACAGATGGGTTTTTGCTTTTGCTTTAAAGTTCAACTAATTGTAATTACCCATATTTTTTTTAGAAAGCTGAGTTTAATTTCATTTGCCACACATATGCTTGATTACTACTAGACCTGTAGAATTAACAAATAATTTAAATAGAACCTGACAACAACATGAAACACTAGCACATCTTAAAAAATAGAATATTGTGTAAAAGTACAATATTTCTTGCCAGTCATCTCAGAAAGTGAAACTCATATAGAATCATCACACATAAAGTGATACATTCCAAACCTTTGCTTCTAGTAATTTTGATGATTATGGCTTACAGATAATTACAACTCAAAATTCAGTGTCTCAGACAATTAGAATACTGTGAAAAAGGTCATTAATGGAAACTCATGGTGTCACACCCTAGTCAGCTAATTAACTCCAAACACCAGCAAAGGTTTCCTGAGCCTTTTAATGGTCTCTCACTCTGGGTCAGCAGGACACGGGGAAAACTGCTGACTGGACAGATGTCCAGAAGACAGTCATTGATACCCCTCATAAGGAGGGTGTGCCATAAAAGATCATTACTGAAGAAGCTGGCTGTTCACAGAGATCTGTATCCAAGCATATTAACAGAAAATTGAGTGGAAGGAAGAAGTGTGGTTGGAAAGGTGTACCGACAACAGGGAGAGGCAGCCTTGAGAGGATCATCAAGCAAAATCCATTCCAGAAGAGCCACCACACACAAATGAATACTAGACATTGGCTACAAATGTCACATTCCCCGTGTCAAGCCACTCCTGAACCAGAGACAACGTTAGAGGCATCTTCCCTGGGCTGAGGAGTAAAGGAACTGGACTGTTACGCAATGGTTCAGAGTCCTGTTTTCAGATGAACGTAAATTCTGCATTTCCTTTGGAAGTCCAAGTCCCAGAGTCTGGTGGAAGATTGGAGAGGACCAGACTCCACGTTGCCTGAAATCCAGTGAGAAGTTTCCACAGTCAGTGATGGTTTGGGGCGCCTTGTCATCTGCTGGTGTTGGTTCACAGGGTTTTCTGAAATCCACAGTCAACGCGACTGTCTACCAAGACATTTTAGAGCACCTCATGCTTCACTCTGCTGACAAGCTGTATGGAGGTGCTGATTTCTTTTTCCAGCAGGACTTGGCACCTGCCCACACTACCAAAGGTACCAAAACCTGATCCAATGACCATAGGGTTCCTGTTCTTGATTGGCCAGAAAACTCCCCTGACCTGAACCCCATAGAAATCTCTATATCTATGTAATCATCGCTGTAGAATGACCATTTCACTTTCTGAGATGACTGGCAAGAATTATTGCACTTTTATGCAATATTCTAATTTTTTGAGATGTACTAGTACCAAAATATCCCAAGAGCAAGCGATTCCCTGATGTGAAGACATTCCAGAAACAAAGTCATTGGTATTTGTCAGTCTGGAAAAGGTTACTAAGACTCTGGGACTCCAGTGAACCACAGTGAGAACCATTAAACACAACTGGAGAAAACAAGGAACAGTGGAGAACCTTTGCAGGAGGGGTAAACTTGGAATATTTATGCCTTGTAATATAATGTACACTTATTATGCACTGCGTATTTACATAGATCATTTTAGTCTTCTTAATTGATCATCAAGTATTATGTTAAAAAATATTAACACTGTAATTATAGAAAGAAGAGCTGAGTATTAAAATATACAAATCCAACAGTTATTCCTGGTTGCTATTCCAGTTGTCTTAACATTACAATATTAACAGTATACAAAACAATACTATTACTAGCCTGTAAGCAGCAGAGGGTAGGTTTGGATGATTTTAATTTGTGAAAAAAATGCAGTTAAGTATACAATTATTCATACACGGACAGATTGTTAAAGCAATATTTACGTAAAATGAATCTGAAAGAGAATCAGTGGAGGAAAATAAATTTTAGGGTAACAGTAATATGGGGTGCCAAGTGTAAAATTGGATTGCAAAAGATTTAGCAGACAGTTTTTTGATATTTAGCTTACTTTTCTCACATTTAGCGCACTTTCATCACATTTAAAATAGAAATGTATAAAAAACTGTCATATATTACCATGTTTGCATTTCACAAAATTTCAGCAAATCGAAATGTTAAATCTAAATCTAAATCCTAAATAATAAATCTAAATGTTAAGTCTAAATCTAAATATTAAATCTAATTCTAAATCCTAAATATTATATCTATATGTTAAATCTAAATGTTAAATCTAAATCTTAAATCTTTGAGCTGAATGTTTGGAGGATATGCAAATTAACCACGCCCCCCGAACGACTCTCGGTGTCTGTGGCCACGCCTACAATTTTTCGACCTAAACGCCGGCTGTTTCGTCGGGTATGTTTAGTAACGCTATTTGCACATTAGTTTTTCGGTTACGTTATATTTGATGAGTAAACTACTTGTTTTGATCCATACGCTCAATTATTTCCCTAATGAGATCTGGTAGCAGGCAGGGCTCTGAATGACCGGCGCAACATGGCCGCCGCCCCGGGTCGCTCCAGGCGGGAGAGGTTGAACGAGCTGCCGGCGTCCCAGCTGCTCTGCAGACTGCATTTCCCCCGGGATCAAACCCAGCAGCGGTGGTAAGTTATATAAGCTGAGCTAATATTCATGTTAACACATGGATAAGAAATGTCCTTATAGTGGCTCATTGGGTTTGGTTGAATGTAAAAGTTACTCCACTGCTGCTGCGTATCTTTCTTTATTTGACTGAAGCAACACAGATTTGTGCTGATTTCAAAGACATGCATATTATTAAATACTACTCAATCAAGTTATTACAAAAATTCAAAACCAATTCAAAAGTAATGTAAACCTGGTACAATCAAGTGGACCATGAATGATGGGAGATGCATGTCTGTTTGGCTGCTCTGTTGGTACTGTACTTTGATTATGAAAGGAATCTGGTTAAATCACCACAGATTCTTATATATACATATAAAGCCTAGGAGGCAAGTATTCTTCTCCTACTTCAGTTTTTGTTTCACACAGAAAAATAAACCGTTTTGCCTTCCATTTAAGAACAGACATCTCTGAGAAAAATATGTACCACCATGAGACCATATTGTTTAAATATGAATTAAACACATGATTCAGCAGGTTTTTCTCCTAATAATAATGAAGCTAATAGTAATAAGCCTCATTTTTTATAATTAAAAACATGAAATATTAAATGAGTTCATACTTTATTTGATTTGACTGTTGAAATCATGTACTTCTAGAAAAATTATTACATTTTTATTGTTAAGAATAAAGAACATTTATTATTTGCACTAGACATCACTTTTTCATACAATATAAAAACAGTTAATGACCAGATTTAGAAAAAAATTAAGTAGTGAATTAATTTAATTAAAAGCTTTTGGAAATGTTTGTTTTTCCTCGTTCAGTTTGTCTGACGGGTCGTTTTATCTATAATTTTCCATCTGATCTATACAATTAGTGCTGCTCTTTGAAAATAAACATTTAACAGCCAAATTTAATGTGAAACACAAATCTACATTCAAAATTCAAAAACTGCAACTGCTGATCAGAAAAAAAAAAATCTTTGGTGATTACAATCATACAACACATGCTAAAATCTTTTTCTTTCATTCATGTAACAAACAATATTAGTTTGATGTATTTTTGACATTAAAGTGTGCACCATTAAAAAACAAAGTCTTGATTTTAGTGTTTTCGTCAGAAAACATTCTTGTGTAATACTTGGTTTCCACATTTTTTTGTTTGACAAATGTCTTTACTGTGTCATTTTTAGTTATTTGTTGCTCCAGAAAAAAATACAAATTTATTATAACAGAAAATCTGGCATAGTCCTAGGATGTACAGCAGATCTGAGACCTGATTTTAATCTGATAAAACTTTCTCAGCTTGAAATATTTGTTATTGTTTCTACTTTGCAGAGAAAGAGATGGGTGAACATCACGGCACCAGAAACCTCGCTGGAGAAGAAAAGGATTTTATCCAAACTCTGACTCCTGGACACATTCTGGCCTTTGCAAACGGAAGCAGCAAAGTTCCAGCTTCTTCAGGATTCTTTCCTAGTCAAAAACACATTTTTGCCCATGATGAGACAAAATACCTTCCTGTTGCTTATACATGATCAAATCAGCTCAAATGACAGGCATCTGAGGGAACGTTTTGATTTCTAGCTCGCAAATATCCATTAAGCATCAATTCAGCAACATGAGGAGGTTCTGCTTTAATTGTATGTCTAGTTGTATCAAGTTCTTGGTCAGTAATGTCTCAAAATTCTAATTTCCCTACGATGTATTCCCGCATGAATTTGTCCAATGTGGGTGTGGATATTTGCACCATGGAAGTTTTATTGATGAATAATAAAATGTTTTGTGGAAGTAATTCTAAGTTTATTTTAATTCAACTTTCAGTTTACAAACATTGGCATGTTGAAGTAGTCTGCTGACCAGAACAAAACAAATGGGTTACAGTCAAAGCTGCATTTCAACTAAGAAATATAATGTAATCAGATGGTTCGGAATTTATTTCCCATTTTAATGGTCTGAAATATTTGGGATAATTCAGTCAATTATCAGGGCAAATTTATTGTAAATAAATTGAGCTGTTACCCTGCTGATTCAAAATATGTATGTTTTTAATGAATCATCACAGTTGTCTGACAACCGTCAGGCTTTATAACTTACAGCGAAGTAAAAAAACAAGATCAAATACAGAGTGTAGCATAACTTACTGGTCTGAGTGTGGTGCCTGTTGGGATGAAGCAGCTCATGTCAGGAGAAACTGCTGGAAGCAACGGCGTAGTATCCTGGGGAGTGGAGACCTGGAAAAGTAGTCCACACTGGAGTGTTCATTTATCTGACTATTGCTCTGTATCTTTATGCTCTATGAAATAACATGGCAAACACAGTTTAAACGTCCACACCTTTTAAAGTTAAACTATCAAGAGAAAGTTGTTTTGGACATGTTATATATATATTTAAGAGTAAATGATGAACTCCATTTTAATTTGGTGTAAGTACAGGACTTCCTCTTTGCCACATTATGGAGAATTCACAACACAGAAGTGGGTAGTAACTAGTTACATTTAAGTAACTTTTTGAAAAGAAAAAACACTTCCATGAGTAGTTTTACTGCGCCATACTTTTACTTCGGTAATATTATTGTGAAGTATCGCTATTCTTGAATAAAATTTTTGGCTACTAAACCCACCACAAGTTACTTTACTGGATGAAGAGTAAAGATATTTTCACCAAAAATGCAGGAGAAGCAGACCTGCAGCTTATATTACAGTGAGACTTGTTGGAACACAAGCTCATATTTTAATATTAGTTTCTATCTGCTGAGCCTGATGGGCTTTGTGGAGATCAAGTGAATATACAGTAAACATTACTGTCACTGGAAGCACTTTATTCTGTTCTAACATACATTACCTACTGTAAGCATTGGTTTCATAAGTTTTATGTTGAGAAAAAGTGTTTCTTCTGCCTAAATTTGTTATTTTGTAACTAGTTATTTGTATATACTTTTTCATATTAGCCTTTAAAATCCCAGAATTTGCAACAAACTTTATATTTTTTGTCTGTCAGATGACCATTTATAAATATAAAATCAGATGCTGTATCAGTACATAAGTCTTTTCACCAAATACTTTTTCGAGTAAAATATATTTTGAAGTAGAGATACTCTTACATGAGAACAATTTTTGGCCACTCTACCCACCTCGGCAATTCAGATAGTACTTTTTATCCATGTGTTGTTGTTGTTAACATGAATATTAGCTCAGCTTATATAACTTACCACCGCTGCTGGGTTTGATCCCGGGGGAAATGCAGTCTGCAGAGCAGCTGGGACGCCGGCAGCTCGTTCAGCCTCTCCCGCCTGGAGCGACCCGGGGCGGCGGTCATTCAGAGCCCTGCCTGCTACCAGATCTCATTAGGGAAATAATTGAGCGTATGGATCCGTTGATGGGGGTTCACCCTGTTTCCCCCTCCTGCACCACCAATTTTGTTTCTCTCCAGTTCCGAGACCTAACCACTAAAACCAGCTTTATTTACCTTGTGAAATAATGAGAAACAGTTAAGTATAAAATCAAGATTTAATGCCAAAATGATCAGTGTACAGAGTATACAAATGAACAGATCCAGAGTGACATTCACCTTCGGTACCGGGCTCCCCCCAGCCCATCTGAAGGATGAACTGACAGGAGCAAATATTGGAGCGCGAGCCCTGCTTTCATCTATGCCTCACTCTGAACCCTAAAGGGAGTCACCCTCTTGTGTCAGTTTATCCTTGACTATGTATTGCGTTTTATGTGATATCAGCGGTTATTTTTGTGGAAGCTGTAGCAGTGAGTGGTGTGGCAGATAAGCAATTAAGTAGGGCAGGTATGTTTAATTAAAGCAGCAAAGAGATGATTAGAAAAGGCCACAAAATCATACATCCATAACATAACAGAAAAAACATAGCCAGCGTTCAAGTCGAAAGATTGCAGTTATAGCCACAAATACCGAGAGTAGTTCGAGGGGCGTGGTTACTTTGCATATCTTCCAAAGCTTTAACATTTAGATTTAACATATAGATGTAATATTTAGGATTTAGAATTAGGTTTAACATTTAAATTTAGATTTAACACTTAGATTTATTATTTAGGATTTATATTTAAAATTTAGATTCAGATTTAACAACTGGCGACCTGTCCAGGGTGTACCCCTCCTCTCGCCCGATGACTGCTGGAGATAGCACCAGCCCCTCGTGACACTGCATGGATAAGCGTGATGGATGGATTTAACATATAGATGTATATGTATATTTAGATTTAGATTTAGCATTTAGATATAGATTTAACATTTATATATAGGATTAAAATTTAGATTTAGACTTAATATTTAAATTTAGATATATTTAGATTTAACATTTAGATTTGCTGAAATTCTGTGTAATGCAAAGATGGTAATATATGACAGTTTTATAGACATTTCCATTTTAAATGTGATGAAAGTGCGCTAAATGTGAGAAAAGTAAGCTAAATATCAAAAAACTGCCTGCTAAATTTTTTTGCAATCAAATTTCACCCTTGGCACCCTATATGGTAAGGAGGCCTTCCAACCTTAAAGAGTTGGAGCTCATCAACATAGATAAATAGATGAAATACCAGTGAAAGCAGGCAGTTAAAGGCAGGCTTTGATTGTTGTAAAACCAACAAATGCTTTTCATACATTTTTGAAGGTATAAATTAGGGCCGTGACATTAACTTGTTAATTTTGATTAATTAATTACATAGATTTTATCGCATTAAAAATGTTGACGCCGTTAATTGCATTTTTTTTCTTCTTACACATAAAGGACTGGAACCTTTATATTCATGTGTTTCTGGTACACTCATAATTCTGACGCACAAGCTTCATCGGAAACAACAACAATGAACAGCAAAGCTGCTTGTCTTGCCCCACTGGGGGTTAATTTTTGCTTTAAAAAACAAACAAACAAAAAAAAACGATCTGATGGGACACTGGAAAAGACTATAGTTGTTCTAAAAGGAGTCAGCCTACCAGTGAAGCTATTCAAGCCTAAAATAGCATCTCAATGCTAAACATGTTGCAGCAGCACAGACGTCCCCAACGCTGATGTCAGCCCACAGTCCACATTTCTAAAGAAACAAATTATCAGGGGTTCCTGAAATACTTGAAAGCTGAATGTGTAGAATAGCACTTTGTACCAATCTGATGGTTGAATAACCTAAATAACATTAAAAACAATAAATATATTTGTTGTTGAGCTCATATGTTTAGTTATTCAATAATTTAGCAGCAATAATTTAGGGTTTTTCAATTGAAAATGTTACCTATTTTGTCAATATATGGTTTTTGAATAAAATGCAATTAATTACAGATCCTGTAATTAACTTGATTAAGAATTGTAATTAAGTCCCACCACTAGTATAAATGTATGTTAATGAAATTTAAATAAAAACTTTATTTTTCTAAGCTTGTCCTCCATTTACATTGTGTTATTATCTTTTGACAGAACCCTGTCTCATTTCCAGTCAGAAAAAAAAAAAAAAAAAAAAAAAAAAAAAAAAAAAAAAAAAACTGTCTTCACTGAATGAAAAGAATCTGAAGTCTAAATCTGCTGGGGGTATGAATCCCATATTTATGCTAATAAATGAAATTCAAATGAGAAAACATAACTGTGATGCAAAAAAGAACATTTGACAAAGTTTAATTTATTATTAATTTGTTAATTAACCTATCAAACGGTCAAACAAACCACATTCATAACCCAACAGCAGCAGAAACTGCTCAAAAACCACTTTTAGACAAGTATGCTAAAATTATGGCCAATAACTGAAATGAACCAGAACAGCTTCTACCTACAGTTTATTCATTTGGAGAACATAAGCTTTTGCATAAGAGCAATATTTGCAGTCTTTTTAATCTTCACATGAAACAGATGTAAATCTTCAGATATGGATGTAAAAGTACTTGTCCAGGATTCCATGCACTACTCCAGTCACAGCCAGAACAGACAGGGTGAAAAGTGCAGCCAGGGTCAGATAAAAGCCAGGTAACCTACAAAGCAGACACCACTCACTTATCATAATGCTCTCCTGCCACCTGTACATGCTTTGTTCTTAGGACAGATAATGAGGGTGGATAACCTTTTCTTGGTGGACTGGATGTAGCCATTGAAGTAGATCTGCCTGGCCACCATGTAGACCAGCCCTGCTGCTGCAGCTAGCACCTCGCTGAAGAACATCCCACAGGTCCACAGGGTGACCAAGAACAGGGGGTAGAACTCCACACAGTTCTGACTGCAAACACACAAAGCTGATGCTGGAACATCTGCAGGTTTGCTCATTACAGATGACAGTTTGGGCTCAAGAGTCTGGAGAGCACCCAAACCTGTTAAAGCTGCAGCATGCAACTTTTACAAAAATACATTTTTTGCCTATTTGTTAAAACTGTCACCATGTTGTGACATGGTGACAGTATGGTATGGTATGAGACAGACAATCTGTAAAAAGATCGAGCTCCTCCACCTCCTCCCTGAGCTACTATTACCGTCAGCTGATCTCTCAAAGCAACTGATCAAATTCTCTCGACGAGGAAACTGGGCAAAGGCTAGCCCTCTTGCTGCGACGGTACATTTACAGCCGAACACACAATGGACTCCTGGCAGAAGTGGAGGATTGTGTGTCTGTCCATATTGTCAGTCGAGGATGTTGAAAATGCGTACACAATTGGATTTTTGATAACAGGATTTCTGCTTTTTAGAGATGGTGGTTACCTGGCATATCGTGAAATTCGGAAAATGTCGGCAGCTGTTCTGGCCATTGTGAGGCTGCCCGGCATGTACGATGGGATATGCCGAGTGATTAACACTCAGACTGAGATGCTGCGTGAGCAGAATTGCAAACTGGATGTGATCCTTGTATAGAATCGCAGGCTAGTTGCAGTTCCGGGACTTGCTAGCGGAGGGAATAGACCTTGGAGAAGTTGCAAGCTCAGCTTGGTGGAACTGACCACAAATTTGGCTATTTAGACTCACCATTGAGATTTACCAGTGAGACTTTAAGGCAGACAAAGATTAAAGGAGTCGGTCTGACCCAAAACAATTGTTATCTGAATCTGACTACCCTGTGTCAACCTTGGAAGGCTGGCTATCTCAATTTCTCCTGCGTCTATTCAATTCAATTCAACTCAATCATCTTTATTCTCCCCAAGGGGCAATTGTTGTGCAGCACAGTAGGAAAACAAACCAACCAACAAACAAGCAAAACAAAAATCAGGCTTAGATAACCCCTATCATGCATACATGAGACAGAAAGACATATCTAATCATTTAAAATCATTAAGGAACATTCAGACACACAAGCACCACACATACCACTACTGCTGCCTGTCACCATAGACCAGTGCCATTACGCACCTGTTATACTGATGATGTTATGTGAACAAGATGTTCTGCTCCCTCTGCCCCTCCCTTACCCATGTCATCTGTGGACCTGAATTAGAACTCTTCTGAGGCCAGCTGATAAACGCTCCATCACTTATCAAGGACCATGGCTGGGGGGGCTATCTGGGAAAGTGTTCACAGACTTGCTTACAAAACACACGCATGCTTGCGCACACACACACACACACACACACACACACACACACACACACACACACACACATGCTCATAGCTATAAACCCCCCCTCAACTCACCACCTTTGCTGCCCCCCCTCATGTTGCCCCCCAATGTGGCAATCTGGGCCAGATGCAATGCACCAGGTGGCTGCATTGCTCACCTGGGCAGCCTGTGTTGGAATGCCCCCCCAACCCATATTCCAGCCTCACCCATTCTACATTTTTTTTTATGTTTTATGATGTTGTCTGTATGTTGCTTTTTTTGTGCTGAGGTGTTTTTTGCATTCTTACACTGTCCCTAACAGCTGTGTCCTGTTAGGGATAAAGTCTGAAATATGATTTTTTTTTTTTCCCCCTCCTGACACAGGATGCTTCACAGTTGGCTGTCAGCTTATCTTTGGCTGACAAATGGTTTTCCAGGCAGCTCTGACTCCATGGGTAGAGTAGCCCTGGACTTTTGGAAAGTTGTGAGTTTGAATCTATCATGCCCCCATTACGTGTCAATGTGTCCTTGGGTGAGACACTGAATCTCAACCTATCAGCCAATACTGTATGGATGTATGTGCATTTCAGAGTACAGAAAGGGTGACTGATGACTTGTAGCGTAAAAACACTTTAAGTGGCCAGAATGACTGGAAAATTGCTATAAAAGTTCAGTGCATTGACCATTTAGATGTCCCAAACAATCAGGAGGAGGACTGATCAGTGAAAATAGTCTTGCACCAGTCTGCTGTCCATCCTCGTACTTCCTGAAGAGTCTTTCATCAATGTTCTTCTTAAACAGAAGTGGCTTCTTTGCTGTTCTTCTTGTCACAAGGTTGTTTCCCAAAACTCTTTACCTTCCATGGCCAGTGTTGTACAAGTTCTGCACTGGTGGCAACATGATTCCGTGGCACACTACTTGAACGGAGCACTGAACACTCTTCGGTGTCTTGAAACCTGCTTCTTTACAGCAGCTAAACCTCTTACCACAAAGTTCTTGATGGTCAAAACAAGGTTCTCTCAGTTGTGGTCTTCTCACCAGGGGTTTACAGCATGTGAAACCATTTTGATGCAAACAGATGATGGCTGCACACTCTTAGGAGGTTACCATTGCTAACACCAGAAGATAAACAGTTTCTGCTCACTAGGTTGATAGAGTGAACCCCACAACTATTAAATAATTACAAAATACAAAAAAGGTAAACAGAATTTAAAAGTGATGGACATTCTATTCAAAGTCCCTATACTTTTGCAGATCGGTTCCCTATTTTCCAAAGCTGCTGTATAAGTACATTTAATTTTAATCTGTACAGGCAACAGACTTACTGTGCACGAAAAGTCCGTTCAAACTCTGGAGGACCGGAGACGACAGGAGGGAGGATCTTGTGAGCCATTCTAGACCATCCAACTCTACGGGCCAGGTACCCTGAGCAAGCACAATGATGGTATGATGGTAGGAAACAACCCTTTTTTAATAATTCAAAGAAAGCAGAACATTTGTGGGCATTTAGAGCCCTTTACATTTGCATATGAAACTGTAGTTTTAAATATTAGAACCCTGAAAGTCATGTCACAATAAAACTGACAGATTATAAGGAACCCCTTGTCCTTATCAGCTGGCTAAGGTGTAAGGGAAGGTGAACATCACAGTAGTGGTATCATCATTATGTGGGAATTAGTCATGCTAGTAAACACTGCTTGCAGAGCGTATCCAGCATTGAGTCCAGTAACACAGTGGCTAAGTCGAACCAGCTCTTCCTCTCATTGTTTGTTGGTCATTGTCTCTCAATGGAGTGTACTCGGTCAAACGACTTCCATTTTTTTTTTCTCTCGGTTTGAACCACTCCAGCTGTTATGATCCTTGATGATCCAGTAATGGCTTTACAGTGTTTTAATCGTCTCACGACATTGCTTTCTTCTTCTTCAATGGTGGTTGGCAGGCAATCTTTTAGTGCATTACCGTGTTTTCAGCCTGACTTGGCACGCCTGGAACCCCAGTGCAGAAGGATCTAAAAAAGGGGACCTGTAGCATGTAACCATGGAAAACCCTTAGTGGAGCCAAGTGGGCCATAAGAATTAAATGCAGGGGTGAAAAGACCTTCATGAAATATTCAGCTAGTTATATGGTCAATCAATAATGCTTATTGAATTGATCACCATTTTAGAAGAAATAGTCTGTAAAATAAATCTAAATTTCCTTTGGTTACATCGGAGTCTAAGTTAAATACAGTATATGATGGCAAGATTTAACAGTTAGACAAAGCATAGTGGATGGCTAGTTGGGTAAATGCATGAACAGAAAGCAACATCAGTTCTTTTCTTGATTATTGAAGATCTTTCCTCAGCTTTTTGGACAGGAGCTGTCAAAAGTCCAGAGCTGTTTGATAAAATATATCTGCAGCAATGTTTGAAAAGTGAAATGGATTTGATCAACTTTCTGAACAAATCAAAAGGATAAAATGCAAATAAAATCTAAAGCATGCTGATGGTAACCACAGTCTGGTAATAAGTTAGGGTTAGGGTTATTCACCCCACAGCAATAAGGGAACTGTTGCAAAAGTAGGATTAGTGTTACACAAATACTTCCACGATGTGGAACTTTTCATCAACTAACAGTTAATACCAAATCTGACTTACCCATTTGGAAGGCAGATAGAAGGGTCACTGCAGCTAGGAGAAGAGGGGAATCTGTTGCCATTGCAGACAAACTTTACACCAGTGTTAGGAGGAACTTCCCAGGGAAAAGACGCTTGAAGCCTATGTGTCCTGACGTGTCTGTACAGCAATGATCTGCCCCGCCTCTGTAAAATATGTGGGGGATTCTCCAACAAATGACTTTGTTTGCACCCTATGAAGAAGAAATGTTGTGAGAATGCATTCTCTATGATGCATGGTGTGAGGTTTAGAATGTTTCTCCCATTCTCACCTGTTTGATCTCTCTGCAGGAACCTTTCTGCTGCCCGATCAGTCCTGACTCCTGGTGGTGCTGTCGGGGTTAAAGTCCACAGCTCACCGATTAAATGTTTAGTAGTGTTACCACGCCCCACGGCAGCCCACGGGTGACAGCACAGGGTTGGGTTTGCGTGCTGTGATCAGCCTGCTTCCCCCCGCGGCGGCATGGACAGCGAGGATGAAAGCGTGGAGGAGGTTGTGGAAGGTTTGTACCGCCGCTAAAACACGGTTTTCACAGGGAATGTGATGAAGGAGGGCTTTGATCTCGCTTTGAGAGCGAGATGTGTCCGATCCAAGCCTCCATGAGACGGTCTGTCGCTGGGCCCGCTCGGTAAATGGGAGCGCCAGGGGCTGAAGTTATAACAGAGATCCGCACAAGAAGCCCCGAGAGCGGCGTGAGTGCTGTCAGAGCCCCGCTGTCAGCGGAAGTTTAAAATGATACTGTGTGTTAGATTCCTCCCCGCTGAACGCATAGATGCTTATAACAGCTGGTCTCTGTAAAACAGGAGCCAGTCAGGACAGGATGGGGAGTTTGTTTCTTTAAGAGTTACAGAAAGTTGACTATAGAAGCTGTATCATTGCTCCAACTGCTGGTGTTGAGTCTGTACAGATGACTTGCTAACCTACAGTAGTTGATATTCACGATGTTTGGATCAGATCATGAAATCACTGTTCAGTCAGTTGTTGACTTTGCAGCAAAAACGCCACAAATGATTTGACTGAATAGTTCATAATGACACTGGTTTTGAAATATCTTTAAAACAGACCAAATACAGTAAAACAGTCAAATCACTCAATGTTAAGGGAAATTTCTGGGTTCATTAACAGAAAACTATACACAGATCAATGTTTATAGGATGCTGTTCCCTCTTTTGGTGATAGAAAAGCCCTAAGCCATTAAGGCATGGACTCCACTAGATCCCTGACCATGTGCTGTGGGACCTGGCACCAAGATGTTAGCACCAGATCCTTTCAGTTCTGTTAGCTGTGAAAGTGGGACCTCCATGGATCAGACTTGTTCATCCAGCACATCAAACAGATACCTCATTATATTGAGATATGAGGATTTTTCAAGTCAAATCAATACCTCAAATCTTTTGTTGTGCTCTTCAGATTTTCCTGAACCACTTTTTGCTTTGAGGCAAGAGACATTATCCTGGTAGGTGTCAAACTTACATCCGTCTGGACAGAGAGCAGCACGTGAGGTTTTCCAGCAGAACATTGCTCATACAACTGCCATTTCTCCTTCCCCTCCTGATCATCCATGTAATGTAAAAGAATATATGATTTATCAGACCAGCCCTCCTGTTTCCATTGCTCTGTGGTGAAGTTCTGATACTCATTTACCTGTTGTTGGCAATGATTATCATGGGGACCCTGAGTGGTCTGCAGCTAGGCAGTCCCATATGCAACAAATTGTTATGCTTGGTGTATTCTAACACCTTTCTACCAGAACCCCTCTGAACTTCTTCAGCAATCTGAGTTACAGTAGCTCATCTGTTGGGTTGGACCACTTTAGCCAGCCTTCCCACACATGTAAGTGAGTCTTCGCTGCCCATAGCGCCCACTCTTCCATCTTTGGGTCATAAGGAACTGCATTTTGGGGATGCATGCAATAATGGGTGCCATGTTGAAGAGATAATCAGTGTTAACCACTTGTTTGACCTGTCAATGATCACATTTTTGTGCCAAATGGCTTTTGGTACCTTGTTGGACTGAATTCTTTGATGCATAAACTTCACAATTCAGAAACAACAATCTTCATCAATCAAGTTCCAGCATAATAATATAGAGCAGTGTGAAAAAAAATTTAAATTTATGCAGGTTTCTTCTGTTTTTGCTTTTTTTACTTACATGTTTCAGATTGTCAAACAGCTTTTAATATCAGACAAAGATAACCTGAGTAAATACGAAAAGCAGTTTTAAAATGATAATTTTATTTATTAAGGGAGAAAAAACTGTCTAATCCCAACCTGGACCTATGTCAAGTAATTCTTCTGTGCTAAATCATGAATTAACTGATGTTAACGACATCTTGAGCTCAGTTTTACTAGCCACACCCAGGTCTAATTGTTGCTATATCTTTATAATCAATAGATGTCTTGTCTGACAGCATGAAGTAGGTGAAGAGATGTTTGGAAACATATATGAAACAAAGTCACTGCCATCTATTAGTCTAGAAAGGGTTACAAAGTCTTTTCTAAGGCTTTGGGACTCC
Source organism: Anableps anableps (assembly GCA_014839685.1). NCBI lineage: Eukaryota > Metazoa > Chordata > Actinopteri > Cyprinodontiformes > Anablepidae > Anableps > Anableps anableps. The sequence goes on from CM026074.1 coordinate 3,803,587, forward strand.
AGCGAACCACAGTGAGAGCCATTATCTTCAAGTCTCAAGCAGAGAAAACATAGAACAGTGGAGAACCAAGAGCACATAAACTCATCCAGAAGGTCCCAAAAGAACCCAGAATATCTAAAGCCCTGCAGGCCTCACTTGCCTCAGTATAGGTCAGTGTTCACGATTCAGCAAGAAGACAAAGAGACTTGGCAAAAATGGTCAATTCCAAGGTCAAAACCACTGCTGACCCAAAAACAAACCCAAAGGTCTCGCAATTGCCTAAAAAGATCTCGATGATCTCCCAGATAATCCATGGACTGAAGACCTGGCTAACTTTTGGAAGCCGTGTGTTTCATTACATCTGGTGTAAAACTAACAGCATTTCAGAAAAGGAACATAATACTATTTGCCAAGCATGGTGGTGCTATGATGATGATATGGAACTGCTTTGTTGCTTCAGGATCTAGATGATTTGCTGTTACTGATGGAACCATGAGTTCTGCTCTCTAGCTGAGTATTTTGAAGGAGAATGTCTGGCCATCAGTTGGGACCTTAAGGTCAAGCTCACCGAAGTTATACAGCAGGATAATGATAATGAAAGCAAATCAACAATGAAGTCTGGACTTAAATCTGATTGAGATGCTATAGAGAGACCTTAAAAAGGTCCTCCATGCTGGAAAACCCTCCAGTGTGGATTAAATAAAACTATTCTTCATTTGTTTGATTGGAATGACCTCATCAAAATATTCCAGCACCATCTCCTTAGCTTGCAATATATTACTGTAAAAATCTTTCAAGTGTGGATACAAGCATAAAAATGTGTATGCTCATACCTCATGTTGTATATATTTCATATTTCCCATTAGCCACTTGAATATCAGGATGACAGCCATTTTTCAAGATGGCCACTATTTTTGAGCCTTTTAAAGCAAATAATCCCATAAAATATTACTGGTTTTCATGACTTGAATGAACTTTATGTCACATAATGTTTTTGACTCCTGTCATCCTTTTCATACAACTTTAAATTAATAACGTAGCAAAATCAGATGCCAAAAACTGAAACTGAGGAATTTTCTGTTTGCGAGTCTCACACCAGTCATCAGCTGGAAAGAGATGATGTGTGACACAGACTGAGTGACAGTCATCCTAATGGTTAGCATTAGCTTCTGCTAATTTTTTTTAAATGTGTTTAGCGGTTTAGCATTAGTGAAGCAAAGATACTTGTTTAGCAAATTAGTGGTTAGTGAACCTAACTTTTTGGTTAGTTGTTGGCTAATAACTACTGCCGATTTCAGCGCAAACATATTCTCCATTACAACCATGGTGGCCATTTTGAAAAATGTTCACCAGAAAAAGGAAACACAAGATCAAGAAAACATATGATTTCTATGGTTCAAATTATGTATGATATGACACCAAACATATCTGTTTACATTATTTTAGTGCAAAACTTAATTTTCCATGACAACCATGGTGACCATCTTGAAAAATCCAAAAATTATCAGCAAGTATGATTTCTATGGGTCCAGTTTTGAATGATTTGTCACCAAAAATATTAATCTTTGTCAAATATTGGCAGTTTTAGTGTTAAAAATACGTTTTACCTGACGGCCATCTTGAAAAATGGCTGCCATCTTGAATTTTACAGTCGCTAGTAGGGGTTTTTCAAAAAAGCAAGCCCCTTTGAACGTCTGTGCCAAACTAGGTTTTTGTGTCCACATCTAAAAGATTTTGCTGAAATATTTAATTATCTTCTGTGTTACTAGCCAATACAGATTTATGAATCATCCCTCCATTCCACTTTCATCCAATCATCCATGGTCCATGACTTCTGCTCTTCAGCCTACTGGAGTCTTCTTCAGTTATTCATGCTGGTTCTAGTTAGGCTTTTCTGTCCTGATACTTTGTCTTCCTAGGTGCTTCTCTTTCCTCACCTTTCTGGTTTCTTTGGACTTCCTCCAAATTTTCTCCCAACATCCTGCACCTCCTGTAGAATCCTGTCCATTGTCTCTTCTGACAGCTGTCTGGTTGGAGCCATGTTTCGAGTCAGTCAGCCAGCTGCAACAGCTCCATAAAGTCTGACAGGACTTTCTTTTAAGTACAGACTAAGTGGACTTGTGCAGGTATTTGTTTATGGAGTAAAAATCACAGGATAATTCCACCATTTACCTCCTCAACACTGAGTGATTAGATCAGTTTCTATTTACTTGATTTAAAAACAACATGGCCATATCTGCAGCAACACCATAAACCTTTTTTGCTGTGTTTCACAAAACAAGAACATTCAGTTGATAACTGTTTATAATACGTTCAAATGTGGTTTTATGTTTTTGAACTTGCTTTCTCTTCAGTGCATATATAAAACAGATCATAGATGTGTAAAGATCACAGACAATTGAGGCCTATCACCAGAACCAGTTTGTGTATGTGTGTAGGCCCATTGGATGAAGATGGTCAGCCCCATGGTTTCTGCACAGTGACCTACTCCTCCAGTGATCGCTTCGAAGGACACTTCACCCACGGAGAGAAGAATGGCAAGGGGAAGTTCTTCTTCTTTGATGGAAGGTAATGTCTGACTGAATCATGGAGTTTTATTAAGTTATCTGCTTAGCATGGAGTGGACCCCAAACCATAAGAGTGTTTCTATACTCGGCTCAGAACACAACTACACCCAAACAGATCTAGTGTTTCAGAAGACAGAGCAGACTAAAAATAAAAACAAAGATGTACTGATCCAGAGGTGCTTTCCATTTTATAAGTAGAAAGTTGATGGCAGCAGTAGCTCATTTAGTGGCTTCATGTAGGAGAGAAACACATCCAAGCTGTTAGCCAGTAGTAAAATCTTTTTGGGATGAAAAACAAAACACTTAGAATTAGTGGTAGGACTGGACAATACAACAAACATATTAGAGTTATCACTATTTGTTCTACATGCAGTGTCTAAAATAACTACATTCTGACTGTTATAACCTCGGGTGTTACAGTTATAAATTCCCACAGCAACCATTGGTCGCCTGTGTTTGATTTGCTGAAAACTCAGTTTCTCAGCACTTCTGAACGCATCACTTCCGCCTCTGCCCTACCCATGTGGAAAATTCCAGAGCATGCAGATTGTTTACAAGGGGAGCTGATGAAGTATGGTGACACTTACAAGACCTTGGGATCGCTCAGAATGAGTTGGAGGAGAGGGATGTCTGGGGTTCCCTTGTGGGCCTGTTGCCTCCATCCACTTCCTGAAATAAGCAGAAGTAGATGGATAGATCCAAATTATATCAGGATATCACTTCTAGGTTATGGCTGGAAGTTTTGTTTTTGTTCCAATATATAAAGATTAACAAATAGAGTTTTAAATTAAGGGTACACTAATTGCAGTTTTCTGGCCGATCATGATCTTTAAAAAAGCCTGACCTGCCGATTCCAACTTTGGTTGATAATGATTTTACAGTGGGGTGACTGTTGTTAACTGCACACGTGCAGACGTGACCCGGTGGGCAGGTCTGTATGTCAACCCTTCTTTTACAGCAGAGCAAAATGGGACAGTGGCTGATTTTCAGACCTTTGCAGAGGTACATAAGATCAGTGGATAATATTGGTTTCATATGTAGGTATTGCCTAATTGCCGAGCTCCCAAAAAGAAAGAAATTGAGACCAATTTATCGATGCATACCCTTATAAACCATATCCTGTGTGAAATTTCCTTCTCCTTCTTTCTCTGTAACACAGCAAAGCAACATTTACATACAGAGTATCCACTATTTGACCTTATTTGCGTTAAGGTGGAATATTTGAAACCTGATCCTCACTGCAGCTGTCTGTTTTGTGTCTGCAGCACGTTGGAAGGTTTCTATGTTGACGATGGTCTACAGGGCCAGGGGCTGTACACACATGAAGATGGGGGTGTCCTCCATGGGACGTATGTCGATGGTGAGCTCAATGGGCCTGCTCAGGAGTTGGACGGAGATGGCCGCCTAGTCTTTAAGGGTCAGTACAAAGACAACATCCGCTGTGGGGAGTGCTGGATCTACTACCCTGTGAGTGAGCTGAGTGCACTAATTGTTCCTCACTCTGAAGGACAGCAACCTTTGATACTGGTGTGTGTTGGTGTGTGCTGTGGTTAGGACGGTGGCTGCGTGTTTGGACGGGTCAATGAAGACGGGGAGATGACTGGGAACTCCATAGCCTACATTTACCCAGATGGCTGCACAGCTCTCTATGGAAGCTTTGTGGATGGGGAGATAATTGAGGCTCGCCTTGCCACGCTGATCTCCAACCAGACTGGAGCCCCACGCTTCCAAATCACACTAAACAGTAAGATTTGATCTCATCTTTCCTATTCTGTTTGTCTGAAAACTAATCCTGCACCTCCCCTTTCACACATTCCAGGATGTAACATGGTGTTGGCAGAATCATTCTGTGGGGATGCTTTTCTTCGGTAGGACCAGGGAAGCTGGTCAAAGCTGATGGTAGATGGAGATAAACCAGGACAACCCTGGGAGAAAGCCTGTTAGAGGCTGCAGGAGACTGGAGACTAAGGCAGAGGTTTAACTTTTAGCAGAAGAAAAAGTCTAAACATATAGTTGGAGCTAAAATAGAATGGGTTAGATCAAAGCATATTTACTGTATGTACTAGAATGGCTCAGTCAAAGGTCAGATCTGTTCAGCTGAGAACCTGTGGCAAGACTTAAAAATTCATGTTTACAGATGCTCTCTACCTAATTTAACTGAGCTTGAGTTGTTTTGCTAAGAGGAATGGCCTCAACTTTCAATCTCTAGACATACATAGCTAGTAGAGAAAAGGTCCAGAAGACTTACAGCTGTAATTGCAGCCAAGCCTGGTATTGTAAAGTATTCCTCCACAGTAGATATTTATTTCTAAAAAGTTCCTTTTCCTTTAGAATTCTGTACTACTTTATGTTGGCCGGGGTCTGCAAGCTACAGTTCCAGAGCCACAAATGGCTCTTTGGACCTTCCACAGTGGCTGTTAATAACTTTGGCTAAAAATTAAAAACAACCAGCTAATATTTTTAAGTTTAGATATAATAACAAACCCAGGTTTTAACTGTTTGTCAGTTTATTCCTGCAATATTTGCATTGAATTTCCACAAAGAATGACACTAAAAGTACTAGTAATATGTTTATAGATCTCACTTTCTTGTCATTAGATTGGAATCTATGTGCTTTTTTATTTTTTACTTTATTTTCTGTCCCACAGGAAAAAAAAGATGCATACTCTTTTTGCTAAATTTTATGTTTATCTTTATTTTAAACCCTAAAAATTGAAAAAAATAGTGGTTCTTTAAAAATAACAAATTTTCTATAGTAGATATTTATCTAAAATTAGAAGTTGTCTTTTTTTCAAAAAGTCATGGAACATTTGCAGCTCTAAACAAATTTCATTTGGCTGGCCTGAGAGTAAAAATGTCTTTAGGTTGTAAAGCTTGCTGACCCCTGGTCTATCACATTTCATTCAAATAGTGTTAGTGTATTCTATCGCTAATTTATTATGTGAAATAAGTGTATGATGGACCCTGTGTTCTGTTTGCTGTTAGTTGGAATCAAACAAGAAGTGCCGCAGACATGTTGGTCTGATTGACCAGGTCGTATGTTGACTTTATCTGATTGAAGGTCCTGTTTACTCCTATGACAAATCCACATCCACCTGCATCGCCACTCATGCTCTGCTGCCTGACCCATATGAGAGCCAACGGTAGGTCAGCTCTGTATGTTGCTGTCACACTGTGAAATGACAACAGTTGATTCTACAAGCAGGACCAGACCAAGGATCAATCAGAACTTCATGTGTTGCGTCTCTATCAGGGTGTTCGTGGCAGACTCTCTGATTAAAGGAGCAGGTCAGGGACTGTTTGCTAAGGCAGCTGCTGAGCCTGGTACCGTCATGGCTTTTTATAATGGAGTTCGGATCACGCATTCTGAGGTATGGCACACGGCTTCCATGGAAACAAAGATCTAATTAACTGTAAACCCTCCAGGAGAGCACATAAGCTCTCTGTGACTTTCTTAATTACTTTTTCTAAAGTTTGTTTTAAAGTCACGTTTATGACGGTGGAATGGCTTGGATGCAAAACTCAACATAATAGTCAACCATGTTGTAGTTGACAGCCAAAAAACTAAAAACAGTAGTCAAAAAACTTGGCAAATTTGATTTATTGATTAAAAATAATTATTACATTTATTTTTTATAGTGTTGGGACTTGATTAAAAATTTTAATCGAGTTAATTGCAGGGTCTGTAATTAATTAATCGCATTGACAAAATAAACATCATTTTTAATTCAAAAACCCTTTTTGGGTGCTAAATTATTGTGTAAATACACATATGATCTCAACACCAAAGATATTTATTGTTTTTAATCTGTTATTTAGGTTCTTCAACCATCAGCAAAAGGCTATTCTACCAATTCAGCTTTCAAGTGTTTCAGGAACTCCTGATCATTCATGGAACTTGTTTGAAAAAGTACTTTGGAACTATGGACAACTAGTGTCAACTAGTAGACTGCAGTTGGTTGGTGACAATATCGCAAAACATTCAGTGAGTCTGTATTGATATTGTTTAGTTGATTGTTGGTTTAACAAAAAACTCCCATTTATTTTTGTAGTCTTTGGGTAAAGCATTTTACTGCCTTCTCCTTATAGCTATGTTTGCTCAAATTTTCAGCAAACTTTTAAAATGTTGCAAAAAAAAGAAAAAAAAAAGAAAATGCAAGTAGGTGTGTTTCCATCTACTGGTTTGGAGCGACTCAACCAGGCTACACAAAGCATAATTTCGACAGATGTTGATGCTACCAAATGACTGTAATAAACGGGAAGTAGAAGTTGCAAGCTAGCATGGACCAGACATTTCAGAAATCGGAGAGTCCTCCCCTCCAAACTGAAGGTTTGGACTTACAAATTTTTCCAAGTTTCATGCCTCTGGTAAGGCACAGACTCACCAGTGGATGGGAGCATTTGCTACGTCAGAACTTATTTGGCAAATGTGTTTTCATCTCCTCTTTAGTGCATTAACCCTTTTTCGGAAAAGCCAAAAACCACCTCAAGTGAGTGTCAAAACTTTTTTGTGAAATTGAAGAAGTTATTTTGAATTTTTCCGTTTCCATCAACCTTTTCTAATGTGATACATAAAAAAAAATATTGATGGAAACATGTGCCTCAATTATTGTCCTTGCTTCCTTAGGTGGACAGTCGAGACTGGGCTCTGAACGGAAACACCATCTCACTCGATGATGACACTGTGATCGACGTCCCTCAGCCATTCGACCAGACGGAGAGATACTGCGCCTCTCTGGGTCACAAGGCCAACCACTCCTTCACTCCCAACTGCCAGTATGAGCCGTAAGTAGAAATTGGCCCGAACAAGGGAAAGGAGTGTCGCGTTTTAAAATATGGGTTCACAATGAGATCACGCGCTCAGCTACATGCAACACAGCCTTCAGTTCGTCCGGAATCAGATGATTTTTTTTTTTTTAAGTTTGGTTGACCTGGATTGGCCTGACCAGTCCAACAGAAAAATCCAATCATCTTCTAATCAGTAAATACACCAAACCTAGGAGCTACCAGATCATGCTGATAATGATTCAGTTTGATGTAGAAGTTGTGACTATGTGAAGAAGACTCCAAGTCAGCCATTTTCAGTTTCAGTTAGATGTTTAAAATGAAGTCATGGAGAGCAGTGAGATGTTGGAAGCTGTTTAAAGATATACATTTTCAACAAGTCAGTGGTTGAGTCAGGCTACAACTGAGTGAGAGAGAACGATACTTTCAGCAGATAACAGGAAGGCTGTTGTTCTGTTTTAGGCTTTTGAGTGTTCCAGCTCTGTCTGTCATGCTGGCTTCGGAAATGTTGATACAAAGGGTGACGTTGCCTTTTCTACTTCTAAAAATGATTATGACTGGAAGGCTAAAAACAGATATTTGGGATAGTTCTTATACTTAAATTAAAGGAATAATAGTAATCAGTTAAAACTGCTATTGGCTTGTCAATCTTTACACAAACCAGGGATTAAAATGGGTGAAAATGTTCTGATTGGAGCATTTCTAGTTTAGACTGTGCAGCTATGTGTTAGACTTTAGACTTTATTGTCCCAAGAGGGAAATTCTTTTCTTCTGCTGAAGTTTTTGTTGGCACTGAGTCTTAAACCATATGGTAACCCTGTTCAGACCTGGTATTGGCTCTGGCTCATCAGCATTTAAATAGAAGAGATACTGAGTGATCATATCACAGTGACCCACTGTCCGTGCAGATAAACACATCACAGAGTGAGCTCTCAGCTGAACCCTGTCAACAGGTCTCCAGATGCTTCTGTACCACAGATACAATAAATCACAAGGACTCAGTTCCTATCTAAACATCAAACTTTTTTTGTAATTTTGAGGCATTTTGGCTTCAAATTGTTGATAAGCTTCATTGTACACTTTAACATGTGCGATATGACAAATAATCGATTACTAAGATAAAGGAGAATAAATAATAATGAACTTTAAAAAGTTTAGTGCCAGGGCAAAATTTTAATCTGTAAAACAGCACCTTGGTAACTGACTGTGTGCTTGCACATGTCTGGTATATGCAGACTATGTGTAGAAATGTGACTGGACATACCGCATTTAGAGAGATTTTCTATTATTCATGAGTCAAACAATTGGAATATGGTGAAAAATATTCATCACTGTTCAATATTTTTTGTCTGTGCTGAGATAGAGAATTCTGTGAACATTTCTCTGGCTTTCTCAAGCCAAAGAGCTAGGCTGAAACAAATAATCAGATTAATCGTGATTAATCGATTATTGAAATAATTGATTAATCGTGTTTAATCGATTATTGAAATAATCGTCAACCAATTTAGTAATCCATTAATTAACTGGAGTATACAGACTCAAAAAAAGGCCATTTGCTGAAAGAACAACACACTCAGAGCAGTAATAAAGCCAAAACTATATACTCTCTACAAAAAAGATCTATACATTTTGCATTTAAGATTTCAAAAAAAAAAAAAAAAAAAAAAAAGAAAAAAAAAATCTCCTACTAAGCGTGTTTTGCTATCTAATTATTAATCGGTTAATGCAAAAATTAGTCAATTAATCCGCAAATGACCAAGCGTACACTAAAGGACAACTGTTATTGCCTTTTAAGCAATAAAATGTTTATTTTCTTATTTTAAAAAGGAACTGAATTGTTTATTTACATCTTTCAATGCATTTCTAATATCGTATTAAAAAAAGGCTTAAATGGCTGTATGAAAAATCTGCAGAATGTGGCAGTTTTTTGTTTTGTTTTTTTTTTTGGTCCAGTTAATCAATTATCGTCCAAATAATCGATTACTAAGATAATCGTTAGTTGCAGCCCGACAAGGAGCTGATGTAAAGTGCAATCTATGTTAGATACAGTGTTGGTTTGTGACACCAGAAGATTAGCTAAAGCACCTTCTGAGGTGTTATTCCACTGCATTGATCATCATCATGTTTCGTATGTTTGTCTTTCTCTCTGTTCAGGTTTGTTCACCCTCGTTTTGGACCGATCAAGTGCATTCGAACACTGAGTGCTGTGCAGAAAGATGAAGAGCTCACGGTTGCCTACGGTTATGATCACGAGTCGACGGCGAAAAACGGCCCCGAGGCTCCTGATTGGTACAAACAAGAGTTTGAAGTTTTCCAACAAAGACAGGCACCTCCTGTGAGTCAGTGAAAGCCGGAGGAAGTCTTGTGGATGAAGTACCCCCCTCCCAAACTCCTGGAACACTGTGGCTTTTGACGTCTGCAGCTGATAACCTTCCAAACTGCTTTGACCAGAGTAACAAAGAACTATGCAAGAAACCAAGTGATCTTAGAGGACACATTGATCTGACAAGAAGTGCTGCTCTATCTCATTGTTTTAAGATTTACATGTTCATAACTGGTGCTTCCAGATGTCATGGAAACCTGTTGTTTTCATTAGGTCAGTTTACATGACGGGACTTGGCCTTTAGGAGTTTAGTGTAGGAGCTGCACAGTAGTTCTGACCTCCTGCCCAAACTTACATTGCCTTAACAGGTCTGTTGACTGGACATATGGAATATGTTACAGAGACTATTGTATTTATTAAAGGTTACGTGAATTATGTTTGTGAAGAACTTTAGAAAATGAATGGAGGTTCTGCTACATGAAAGAAGTAAAAATCTGTACACCCCAAACAATGTAACATCCAAAATAAATGAAACCAAATTCATTATGATGCTTCATATTTTTTTCAAATTTCAAACTGTTGAGTTGAGTTTGTCTACAGTCTGCAGTATTGTGTTGTTTAAGCTTTTGTTCCACCACTGTTTAAAAAAAAAAAAAAAAAGTATAGATTTATATATATATATATATATATATATATATATATATATATATATATATATATATATATATATATATATATAATTTTTTATTTTTTTTTGCTTTCTTGCTTAACTTAAATGTTTCAGATCATCAAACATGATGTCATGAGCAATTATGAAATGCAGTTTTTAAATGATTATGTTAATGAAAGAGTCAAGTCTATCCAAACCAAGCTGGCCCTTCGGTAAATTTTGACTGGCCACATCTAGGCCTGATTATTGCAGACCTGTAGAATCAAGAAATCACTTAAACCTGCCTGAGTAGGCTAAAAGGATCTGAAAGCAGCACACAATCCCCCCACGATAATCACGAGAAGAAACTTCATTGCAAAATATACCAAAATTACTCTAGGAGGTTAAAATTAGAGGTTGTGGTCACCCCAGGAGGCCCCAAAAGAACCCAGAGCACAATTCAACAATGAGAAAGAGAGAATGGGTAAAAATGGCCTGCATGGGAGAGTTCTAAACCAAAACTACTGCTGACCAAAGAAACCCCACCAAGGTCCATCTTAAATTTGGCAACAAACACAGATGATCCCCAAGACTTTTGTGAATATATTCTGTGAACTTGATGAGGCAAAAAGTATGAGTTTTTTTAAAGGTGTGCCTCCTGTTACATCTGGTTTTAAACTAACAAAGCTTTTCAGGAAAAGAATATACCAACAGTCCCACATGGTGGTTGGAACGTGATGGTCTGGGGTTTCTTTGCTACTGTAGAACCTGGGTGCTTTACTGATTATAGAACCCTAAATTCTGGTGGAAGGTGGATCCATCCCCAGATCCGTAGACGGCTGTGATTGGGTAAGGCGTACTTCCTGTTGTCGCACTCTGTGGAGCTGTTTGTGTTTGAGACTTTCTTGATTTAATCTAATTTCCAGACCAGGGAGCAGAGTCACAGTTTAACACACCTCTCTGCAGCTTCTGTACTGTCACCCACCCATTACCGTATTAAGACGGTGTCTTGCCCACGGCCAAAATCAAATGGATTAAAGACTAACATAAAAAGAGCAAATCATGAAAATCTCACAAATAAATACGACTCTCACTGAGCAGAAAAATAAAACAAGTAAATGTGGTTTATTAAATATAAGACCTCTCTCTTCAAAGACTTTGCCAGTCAATGACTTGATTTGTGAACAAGAATGACTTGTTCTGTCTCACAGAAACCTGGTTGCAGCAAGAGGATTATGTTAGTATAAATGAGTCAACCCCTTCTAATAATTTAAATTTTCACATTCCTTGAAGCACAGGGCGAGGTGGAGGAGTAGCAACTATTTTTCATTCAGATTTATTAATTAATCCTATGCCTATTAATAGCTACAGTTCTTTTGAACATCTAACCCTTACTTTTCCTCATCCTAGTAGCAAAGCAGTAAAACCACTTTTGTTTATTGTTTTGTATCATCCTTCAGGCCCTTACTCTCAATTTTTAGATCATTTCTCAGTTTTTTTAAAATCTGATTTAGTGTTCAATACTGATAAGATCACATAAGATCATAAGATAACATTCATGTTGACATTGAAGGTGATAGCCTAAATGTAGCTTTTAATGCTACACAATCCCCCCTTGGACTCGGGGGGACTCCAAGCCAATCTTGGACTCGATTGGCTTTACTCAAAGAATTCACAGTCCCCAAAAGCCTGTGCTGTCTGACCCTTTTTTAATAACCTTTGAGTTTATTTTAACTGAGTATTCCAAACCTGAGAGAAAATTTCATTATAAGACCCTTCACCAAGGTAGAACATTGTATTTTTAATCATTAATAGAGGAGAATAGGAATAATCCTAGGTTCCTTTTTAGTACAACTGCCAAATTTACACAGAGTCATAGCTCTGTTGAGCCATCAATTGCCCCAGCCCTCAGCAGTAATGACTTTATGGAATTCTTCTTAAATAAAATTTATTCTATTAGAAATAAAATTGTTGGCATCCTCTTGAACGTGATTACTTCATCTTCAGTAAGTGAGGCAGAACTGAATGTAACTCTAGAACCTGATATGTGTTTGGACTGTTTTGAGTCAGTTGAGCTTTCAGTTATCAAACCATTAGCTTCTGCCAAACCTTTGACTTGCATGTTGGACTCCATCCCAACCAAATTATTTAAAGAGGAGTCCCCTTTGATTACTGCCTCCATTTTAGATATGATTAATCTGTCCCTAGTAAATGGACATGTTCCACAGGCTTTTAAGGTAGCTGTAATTAAACCTTTACTTAAGAAACCTTTTCTCAATCAAGATGACTTTATAAATTACAGACCTATATCTAATCTTCCTTTCTTGTCTAAAATCCTTGAGAAAATAGTTGCAAATCAAGTGTGTGAGCATCTAAAAAGTAATGACCTGTTTGAAGAGTTTCAATCAGGTTTCAGAGCTCATCATAGCACTGAAACACCACTTGTGAAAGTTACAAATGACATTCTCTTGGCCTCAGATAATGGACTTGTGTCTTCTGGTTTTGCTTGATCTCAGCACTGCTTTTGATACAGTGGACCACAATGTTCTCGTAGGAAGGCTTGAACATGTGGGTATTAAAGGAACAGCACTAGGCTGGTTTAAATCTTATCTGTCAGACAGATTCCAGTTTGTTCATGTGAACGATAACATTTTTCTCACTCGAGGGTTACTTGTGGAATACCACAGGGCTCTGTGCTTGGACCAATTATTTTTACTATCTATCTATATATATATATATATATATATATATATATATATATATATATATATATATATATATATATATAGGTATGGGGGGGCAGAGTTGGGGCCAGTATTTTTATATGGGGGCACAGAACAAAAAATAAGACAAAACAAAAACAGGGCAATATTTTATTGTTTAAAATAGGGGTTCCCAAACTTTTCAATACCATGGCTTCTGGCTGGAGACCTCCTTTCCAAACCCACAGACAATTCTTCAAAATATGTAATGAAACATTGAATCTTAGAATTTTTTTCTCACTTTTATTCACTATTGAATTATTATGACATTCATTTAGCATAAATGCTACCTTAGACCTTCTGATTTTAGTTGGCCATGGTTCTGTGGTGGAAAATGTTATCAAGTAATATGTTGTGACTTTATTAATTTGACGTTTGTCATAATATATTACCTGATAATAGAATTCTTCACCACAATCCACTCTTTTGATAATTAGAAAATATGTAATATTTATTGATCCCACATCAAATTTTATTTAAACTCCACAGTTCTTAGATTTTTTTTTTTTTTTGCAGAAGTGTCCTCCACAGCAGGGCTGCTGGACAGTGCCTTTTGGTCTTTTTCTTGTCAGAAACTTGTCCATTTCACACTTGCTGTGCTAGCTTATATATGCTTGCTGTGCTAGCTTATAGCAAAGCAGCTTCATAAATTTGACTGCCAGCCAGTCAGATAGATGAACATTGTAAATAACATTTCTATGTTATTTTAACTTATATTTTATAATAACAATAGAAAAACAGATTAGATTTTATTCAAAAATAATTTAAAATTTATAAATTACAAATGTATTGGATTAATTTTTTTTTTTTTTAATTTTGCTTTTTTTTTTTCTTCTCATCTTCTCTCCAACTTTCTGAGCCCCCCTAGTGCCCACTGGCAGCCACTGACTGGACATGCAAAGATGCAAAAGAAAACTTGTGCAGACCACAAATGATAGATAAGTGTACTCTAACCCTTTGATTCATGGCTGCCCCAAGTGTGTCCTGGGCAGAGAGCCATATGGTCCCTATCATAGCCCTGCTGCCAATGCAGTCCAGGTTTGGGTTCAGTCATGACTGCCATAAATAAGGAATGAATTTACAACATTGTCCAAGAACAGTTTAAACAAACTGTGATCTACTCTCAACCCCAAGAAGATGGGAATGAGTCACCATCAGTCAGGATTCGGTCCAGATGATAAAATCCAGCATGTCAGAAACTACTGAAGGTTCAAAGAACATGAAGAATATTGAATTCTCACATAAATTTTATATATTTGTTAAAATTAGCTTTTAAAATTTTATGAATAGCTCAAAATAAGGTCAAATCTTCCAAAACACAACCTGTGAGAAACTATGGAGGACTGATTCTGCCAAAATTGACAATAAATAAACAAGGCAATAAAACTGTAAATAAATATATGAGGAAATAAAATTTAAAATAAAATATATGTTACAATTATTTATTTACACATTTGTTTATTTATAACTGCATTTACCTATTAATGCATTTATTTTTACTTTTCCTTAAACGTTTTTCCCTCAAGTATATAGTAATGAGGTGGGCGTTTCTACCACTGGCCTGAACCATGATTGGTTGACTACAAGAATCATTGTCCACCGATCAGCTCCTAAGAAATTCACTCAAAGCTCCCGACTACAGCTATGTTTGAATACTTTCATCTATCATAATTACAGAACATTTTAGCAGCTGTTTTTGTAAGTTATGAGGGGACCAGCTCAGTCATTTTACTGACAACTCATCATTTTTCCATCATGTTAGTTTGTGTTACAATCAAGGCCATATCTACCACTGAGAACACCTTTATTTTTGAAGTGTATGTAATAAAATCTTACTTAAAACAATGCTTTAGAACTGCATTTTTGAAATATAGCCATATCATTTTAAAAGCAACATGCAATATAGCATCAGCACCATAAAGATCAAAATGAAACCACAGTGAAATTAGTTTTAGGTTGGAAATCTGAAAGACTTTCACCCCTGCTTCAGCCTAAACTTTTTAAACGTTTCACCAATGCTGATAAAGTAACTAGTTGACCTATTTGCATTTGCTCCTGGACACAGATGTGTGTGTGTGTGTGTGTGTGTGTGTGTGTGTGTGTGTGTGTGTGTGTGTGTGTGTGTGTGTGTGTGTGTGTGTGTGTGTGAAAAGCCCCAGTTCAGAGCCAGGAAGTTTGTATGAATTTCTTGGGAGCTGATTGGTTGAGTAGCTTGGTGGCTGACCAATCATGTTTAAGGCCAGTGGTAGAACCGCCCACCTCATTACCATTACCATTACCATACACTCGAGGAAAAGAAATTTAAAAAAGTAAAAATACCTGCAGTAATAAATAAATGTGGAAATAAACAAATATGTACATAAATAAATTAATGTGGAAATAAATAATTACATTTATTTTTATTTATTTCCAGATATATTCATTTGATTCTAATTTTATTTCCTCAGTTATTTATTTGTAAATTTCATTCCTCCATAAGAGATTCCCAAAACCTTTGGTCATAACTCTTCAAGGCAACTGTCGTTTCTGAACCACGAATGAATGACTGTTAAGTGATGTGGGCGGGGTTTGAGCGCCTAAGAGTCCTAACTCTGGGCAGAAACCTCCCACGCTTCCCCTTCCACCTGCGGCTGGTCAGCAGGTTAATGGATAAACTTCCTGCCTCCTAAACTGACACCGAAACTTCTTCGGAACACAGCTGCCGTGGTGACGAACCTGTCAGTGAGACTTTTTAACAAAACACACGGCAGTTTTTCCCCAAACAATGGTTATTAGCGTCAGTGTTTCTGAGACCCAACCAAACCGCGTTTAACATCAGCTTCACTCACACATTTCCCTCAGTGGTTCTTTAAACCGAAGCAGGAGCACCGCAGGGGACTTTCCATCGGAACATGGACCGGTACAGGTACTTTATATTCAACCAGAAGGGCGTGCTCATCCTGGGCATCCTCCAGATAGCCTGCGCGGGTCTCTGTGTAGTCTGCGGCTTTATGGACGCTGCTTTCCGCAAGAACACCCCGCTGAGTACCAGCAGGACGCCTGTGTGGGGAGGACTGGTCAGTATCACCTGGAAGCATCCAGGTATTACTACTTATGGAGTGTTACAGGTTCATAGGAGACGGCGGTCTAAAATTTGATATGGATCTTCTTAAGAGAACAACGGTGACTGTTGACAGGGCCGGCCCAAAATTGACTGAGGCCGTGAGCAGACTTTAATTCGGGGCCCCCACCTCCAGCTTTAGTCTTTCATGATTGTTACAAACATGGAGAGTAGGGAGGGCGGGCAAACTGCTTTTTTTTTTTTTTTTTTTTTTTTTTTTTTTTTTTTTTTTACATAGTTGTATGTCAAAACAATCAATTTCATCTGATAGAACCATAAAATAGCTTTCCTTTGATACCAACATCATAGCCATAGGTTAAAACTTTATGATGGCTGAAATCAATGGTAAATTATGGCCACCAATTTCTATCGACAATGGTAAAAGTTGTGATCCAGAATAAAAATATGCTTAATTTAAAAACATAAATAAATTTTTCCACGAATAATTAAGGAGTCATTGATGATTGTTTTACCTTTTTTAGAGATTAAAATAAATGCCAGTTAACAGACTTGTAATGTTTTTAATCATTCAAAGGGTTACTGCGGAATATTGTGACCATTAAAAATGTGATAATATCATCATCTTGTATTGTTTGTCCAGATCAATATTCCAGTTAAATCCTCAAACTGAGTTAGAAAATGATTTCCAATTTTTGATAGAAAGTACACCTTCAGTATACTAATTAGGCATATGTTCATATTTGATGTTAGTTGATTTTTGGTTTACAGTGGATTCCTGGTATTTGCCAGTGTTAGGAACCAGAGTCGCCAGCTGAAATCCACAAATACTTGAGATTCTCTAAAAACGCTTAGAACTGCCTATTTCAATAGCTCAAACACCAAATATCCCTTCATATACATAAATACACACAGTGGAAGCTATCTTGGCCTTACTACAGAAACTAACATCTACAGTCTTCCTTATTTCCGCTCTGGGGAGTAAAATAAATGGCGCTCCTGGATTGGCTGCTTTGTAAATGGCAGCCGATAGTGTGTCAAGTTTCATTGCACCCAAGCTGGGTTTTCTTTTGAATATTTTAGATGTGTGCTATAAAAAAAATTTGCAAATTCCAACCTGCATAAGACCAAGAGAAGAGAAAGAAGGAGGAAGTTCAAACCATCTCCTCCATCGGTCATAATTGGCAAAGTGAAATTATTAACTATCAATCTGGATACGGTGGGACCTCAGGAGATTAGTGTGCAAAGAGGAATTCTTCATAAAATGAAGAACATTTCAGACAACACTGAGAATCCTCTCCATCAGACTGTTGACATTGTCTTCAGTCAGAGTCTTCTTAAGAGCTGCAGTTATACAGACTGCTATAGAAGATTATCCCTGCCAACAGCCCTCAACAACTTTTTGAAGAACCTTGGATAATATGAATTACAACAACATTTGCTTTCCCTCTAGGATCAATAAAGTCTTTTTGAATTGAATTTGATCTCCTTAAAGTTACAGTGTGCATGAAATGTGACCTCAGCTCAGACACAAATGGCAGAAAACATTAGCGTGACAATTTGCTGTTCATATAATTAATATTCTGATCAAATTATGAAGTTTTTTCTCTGTAAACCTGTCCCAGGCTTGCAGTAGGCCATAAATGGTCACAAAGCTTTCCTATATCTCAGGGTGGCTCTGATTGTGGACATGTTCTCCAAGTAAAGCTGGCCACCAAATATCCTCATTCAAACTGCTTCTTCTTGTTTTCAGATCATGGCCTGCCCTGGTGTGTTAGCGCTATTTGCATCTCAGAGGAAGAATGCTGTGTTGGTAAGTTTTTAGCTTCTGAACTCTGCTTCTCTTTGGAAAATGAAAGGAGGCTGGCAAATACAACAAGATCAGCGACACCTCAATAACCCACAGTGGGTTAGCTTCAGGCCGAGTCCACACGTAGCCGGATATCTGTCACCCTCAAAGCACTTACATGGAAGTCAATGGGTCCATGAGGACACAAGCGTCCTCATAACAGTTAAGGGGTTAAAAGTAATTCAAAACTTTTAACTCCTGAAAACTTTTCAGAAAACGATCCCGTGTGTCTATTTTTTAAACAATGTAGTGGAGATATTTGTTTTTATGAAAACCCGGCAAGGTGTGTACAAGTCCTAAATCTGCAGGGTTTATTGTCCTCATCATGCCAAGAAATAAACATCAACAGAAATCTAAAATTGTAAAAGGGTGTACTTTCTTTTTACCATCACTGTAGAGTTTTATTTCCTAGGAAATTATTCAGATGAACTGGACTTTACCAGATTCTAAATTTATTTAAATCTATTCTCAGGTTTACAAAAACACACATCATGGTTTTATCCAACAAAAATATGGTCAAAGTAGAGAAGCTGTTTGTGTGAAACTAAGTACATCCTTGCTGCTTCCATGAGACTTAGAGTCTCAGCCAAGCGCTGCTGATCAAATGCACATAGTTACATGAATGTCACCAAGTCTGAGCATCTTTATATAAACAGAGGTTATGGCATTTTGCATTTTGAGGTTATTCTGGAGCATACTGGTGTGTTACTGAAGGGAAGACATCGGCTGCTGATGTCCATCAGTCTGCAAAGGGATGAAGCGTTGACATAGCTCTGTGTCTGTGTACGTGTGGCTGCTGGGACCTCGTGGACCTTCACTCATAGTGAATTTATGGTCAGATACCCTTGCAGGTCGTCCAGCAGGCAGACCACGTTGATGTAAACAGCGACTCTTGGGTGCCTCTCACCTCCCTTAATGTGCCAGGAGTTGAGTCGCATTCATCATCCGGTTCACTGTTCACTATGGAGCAGTCATCAGTGTAGGATGTGGCCAAAGGACATCCACTTGTATGCCGTTCTGTGGCTTTGCCAGTCTCTGTCTCGATGTTGCACTGCTGATGACACTAAGCTCTGTGGCAACTTCTGTCTGAGAACAACCTGTTTGATGCCTTGCAATGGCGAGGTACTGTTGATTTTATTTATTTTTTTATTTACAAATTTTCAAGTTTTAACTTTTCAGTCAGTTAAATCTCTTTGTTTTTGGTCATTTTGTAGCTTCAATTCTGAATTCTTTTACACACCTTTAGATGGATCACACATATCAAACTCAAGGCCCAGGGACCAAATCTGGCCCGCCATAGCTTTTTATGTGGCCCTTTAGACTCCAGACGCCAAATTACATCAGCCATCCCTCCAGTTTTCTTGATTCCACAATCGAGGACATTCATGCAAAATCAACAGATCCATGCATTTTTCTGTGCTAGTCCATAATTGTGAGTTTATTGCAAATTTTCCGCAAAAATTGTTTGACTGCTAACTCCCTGCTGCAGGTGACAGTATTTCTTACTTTTGCAACACTGCTGCCTCAGCCTTACTTGATGTTATGTTGTAGTCTGTGACCGATGGTGAGTAACAAAAAGTCACATTTAAGAGTAAATACTGCAAAATTCCTTCCAAATATTTCTAAATTAGTGCCACAAAATGAGTGACGTCTATCTACCTATCTCCCTCCCTCTTAAGAACCAACTGGGATGATCTGGATGTCCTTATAGGTAAAAATCTAAATTGAAGGTATTCATTTTGTACCATGACTGTGTAGGCAAGTGTTGTGGTGTATTCGTTTTGTTTGGGGGTTTTTTGTACTACTTTCAATAATTAATTGAGCTTACTGAACTGTTTGCTTGAATTGATTTTTTTTTTTTTTTTCTTGTAAAGTGCCTCGAGGCAACATTTGTTGTGAATTGTTGCTATATAAATAAATTGAATTGAAGTGTATGCTGATACCATATTGCCACATATTGCCTATTTAGTGGCCTGGAACTGGAAAAGTTTCATTAAAAAGGCAGGAAGAGCTAGAATCCCTCAACCGCTGGTTAACTCACTCTTTCACTGTTTCCCTCCGACTCACTACACATTAACATGTCCTGAAACCCTCTGAAAGCTTTGTGTCTGTCCTCAGGTCAGTTGTATGGTGGTGGCTGCAGGACTTTCCTGTGCGGCTGCAGTCATCATCTTTGGTTACTCCTGTTTGACCCTGACCTATGGGGAAGAGGACGAAGACGTTTTCCACCACCACCAAAGTGCCAAAGTGGTAACTAACAGCTCACTTGAAGTACTTACCTTGGACAAGGTTGAGGAACTTCAAGTATACACACAACTGTCTCCTTTTTCACTTCCTTTCTTGTTTTATCTTGGAACATGGTTGTAAGAGGATAACATGGTTCTGGAATACTTGTTCCAAACAACAGCACACTGTGTTCCACTGGCATTATTTTGTCTCCCAATTCAGACTTTTGTTCTCCATCGGCTGGTGAAAGGAGCCAATGCCACCATCATCCTGACCTGCATCATCAGCCTGGTTCTGTCCTCGCTCATTGGTTACGTGGGCTTCCGCAGCCTTCCATGCTGTGGCTGCTATGATTCCAGGACTGGACTGGTAAGAGGACTGGTAACACACTGGTTTTAAGCATCTCATGCTACAGTGTTTCTCCAGAAGTTATTCTGTTGTCTAAGGAAGTTGCTAGTAGGGATGTCAAAATAATCAGTATCTCAATTTAATTGATACTGGAAAAATGTATTATTTAAAGATGCTCATTTGTGTTAAA
This sequence comes from Anableps anableps, assembly GCA_014839685.1. Taxonomy (NCBI): domain Eukaryota; kingdom Metazoa; phylum Chordata; class Actinopteri; order Cyprinodontiformes; family Anablepidae; genus Anableps; species Anableps anableps. The sequence continues at coordinate 3,824,323 of CM026074.1, forward strand.
ATCGATATAAACTGACCCATTTATATTTGACAGACTTTATATTTGACACTTGGATCCTCCCATCCCTGTACTGGAAGTTTAATCTGCAAACATGCTGAGTATATCCAGAAAAAAAACCCCATTTACGGCCCTCTTTAGCTCACAAGGCTAACACAGAAGCGTTGTTTGGAGGAATATAAAGGCAGACAGAATCTCTCTCTCTCTCTCTCTCTCTCTGCCTCAGCAAAGTCCAAGCCCAAACAAATATAAACATATCAATATTGTACTGTACTACAGGCTGCTTGTATGGATAATGCAAAAAGTAGAAGCACTTTTACGATCCATATTTTGATTAAGGTACTGGCATACAGGGGGTGGAAAGTAACTAGTTACATTTACTCAGATTGCTGTAATTACAATTTGTCTGTACTTTTTTTAAAGTTGTTTACAAAACCTGAACTTTTACTTGAATCTGTTTTGAGTAAAGTATTTTACTCAGTTACATTTGAAATCATATCCGTTAATGAGTGAAAAGAAAACACCAGAAAAAAATGGCATTGCTCCTCCTGCCGGGTTAGTATTAAGATCTCATGGTGTCGCATCAACTCGAAGACAGAGGTTCTAGGAAAACCCATCAAGTATAGTTCAAGTTAACCGCTAAGAAAAAGAGAACCCATGGCTGTACCTATGGGACCAGTTTAACTGGATGAGAAAGGCAGCAGCTTTATCATACAGTGTAAACTTAGTTTGGTTTATGTTCAACACTATGAGCACGTGAATATCCTGAATAATGTTTTACCAACAAATGTAAAATCAGTTTTATCTGTGCTTGTGATCATAATTTGCATCAGCTAAAGCTGAAAACAGGATCAGGTGCTTAGTTTGGAGTCAATTATTTAAAACTCTTAGACAGGAGGGACAGTGGATGTATTGGATGAAGATCAGAACCGCCAGGTTCTGAAGAAGAGGAGAACCACAGAGAAGCTTCATAGATGTCGTGAACAATGCAGAGGGTTGGGTGTGACAGAGAATTATGCTGAGATGGGGAGATGATCAGCTGTAGACATCCCTACAAACAGCAGCTGACACAAAATACTGGAAATTTATGCCCAATTAAAACAACACATAATACCTCCCAAATATTCATGATGTCATATGTCACCATGTTTTATTTTGTGTTGTATTTTTAGATATAAACGTGCTCCTTTTAAATAGAAACAGTTTGAGACCAATATGTTCTCATTTCCTTTGTGATGAGCAGAACTTTCTTCTGCTCATAAAAAAGGAACTTTAACTTAAAGTAAAATTTTAATGAGGTACTTTTTACTTTAAATATTAATAACTTGTATTTCAGTGCAGGTTTTATCAAAAATAACTGTGCTTTTACTTGAGTAGCCTACATTATTTTTGTGCTCTTTCCACCTCTGCTGGCATGTATGAAACATTGATAAACAATTTTCTGATGTTACAGACATTAGAAATTAGAATGATACATCATTGAGTGACTATAAGGACTTTCAGAAAACGAAAAACATGTGGGAGGAAATAGCTCAGACCCTCGGTAAGGATGAGGCAGTGTGTCAAATTAGATATAGGAATTTGTCACAAGAAATGTAGGGAATGGGTACGCTTGACAGCGAAATCTCAACCGCCCGGGGACTGTGCGCAAGTCCGAGCAGCTCACAGAATACGCACCGTACGCCCGAGTATGTGGAGGTCTTTAAGCATGTCTACAGTAGGGGAGTTTAAAATAGTCACTGAGGATTTTTTTATTTTCAAATAGTGTGAGTCTAGAAGGTGGGGTCTGGGTATTCTGTTCCGGGGGAAGTACAATAGTGGATAAAAACTCCCCATTTGGACCAGGTTCTGATGGCTCTGCTACAAAGCAGGACAAGAGTCACAGTTGCAAACTTTTGTCAGATATGGTGGAACTGAAGCTGTTCATTTGATAAGTCTCAACAGAGAAGCACGTATTATGAAGTAATCACACATTTCAAAATGAAACACACTTTTTGACAGAAATCAAGATTAATGTCCTGGTCAAAACCTTTCTTTGTGGGTTTTCCATGTTCTCTCAGTGTGATTGTGGGTTCTCTTTGGTTACTCCTGTTCCCTCGCTTGATGGACTGGTGACATGTTCATCAGCCACTGCAGAAGCAGTACTGGGTTAGAGATGCATAACTGGCACAGGCTGCAACACACAGAACTCTGCCTCCTGTACTAGTGGCATGATGGTGACAAAGGCAAAACGGTTCCTTGTATTCAGTATACCAACCTAAAGCCACACCCACTGTTTGATCCACGCCACCTAAGACTGAACTAGACCAAAGTACGGATTATAGTTCCAGTTCATGCTGCTATCAGTTAGAAAATTGATGCTAATCCATCAAACCTTAGCAATAAACCACACAATCCTTAACCTAATGTCCCTTCACCGACTGCCAGCTCACATGAGCAAAGGACAGAATGTATCAGTGATTAGATCACCACCACATGATTTAATGAAGTCAGTACCATCATGTTTATGAGGCATGGCAGAGAGAGCGCCAAACACAGATCACCAGGTCTGTAAATGAGGCGTTTTGGTGAACTCTGCTCAAGTAGTAATGCTCCAAATTCTAAAGTTCAACACTGTTAAATGTTTTTAATGCGCATCAGTGTTTTTCAATGCAGATTTTGAAGTATCGCATTAGAAAAAGTTGATGGAAATGTCAAAATTCAAAATAACTTCAATTTTGCAAAAAGAGTTTTTACGCTTACCTGAGGTGGTTTTTGTTTTTTCCGAAGAAGAGTTAATGTGCTAAAGGGGAGATGGAAACACATTTATCGAATAAGTTCTGACGTAGCGAATATTTACCTCACATGACTGGCCAGCTGTTTCCACTTCCTGGATATTTCCATAACGTGATGTGGATGTGGCCCTTACTGCATGCATTACAATTGTGTTTTATCTCGACGTCTCTTGAAAGCATGTAACATCTTCAATACTAGTTGACGAGACAGAACAATTACAACTTGCCCAATAGCAACACATTCCTGAAAACCTCTCTCCATTTTTCTGAGATGTGTGGTCCATGCTAGTTTGCAATCCCTACTTCCTTTTTATTACAGCCATGCGTAATGCTGGCAACTGACGAAATTATACTTCACATAACCTGGTTGATTCGCTCCAAACCAGTAGATGGAAAAACGCCTAATTCGCATTTTCTTTTTTGCAGCATTTTAAAAGGTCGCTCAAAATTCACATGACAATGATGGAAACATAGCTAATGAGGCTGTGTAGACCCACAGGAACACTGTCAACTGAGCTTTAAATGCAGAACCAGGTTATTGGCTCGTTGGTAGTGTAGTGTCCTCTATTAATAGGTCCATTTGTTATTTTATAGAAACTGATTCTATTCCTTTGCAGTTGAGCAATAACCTAGTCAGAATCTAGTGTATTAATGTAGTCTATCTACAAAAACTGGTCTGAACTGCCCAACCCTAGTTTGGAAATGAATAGTATTTTGTTTCAAATGTTGCAGTTTGTGTCCATGTTTTAATTTAAAAAACATCCATCAAATATCACTTCTCTGAGATGTTATCGTCTGTATTTCAGGAGACGTTGGTTCCTCAGATTGATCCTGGAGACACTGAGATGGTGTGTACTTGGCAAGGTAAGCCCTCAAGTCGAAGACTGTCTGTTTCAACACTGAGGATTGGAGCACCAGATGCTAACTGCCACAAAAAAAATGGTGTCTCCCATTTTACTTAACTCACTCTAATTTTCTTCAACTATTTTTGAAAATAACTGAATGCCATGAACAATTGCTTCTCTTACAGGGCCTTGCAAAAGTGTCTGTAACCTTCGAACTTTCACATTTTGTCACATCACAACCACAAACCTCCATGTGCTGTACTAGGATACTTTGTGATAGACCAATATAAAGAAGTGCAACAGTTTGAAGGGGCTTGGAAAAAATGTTTTTTGTTTTTTTGTTTTTTTTGTTTGTTTGTTTTTTTTTTGTGTTTTTTTTTAATAAATAAAAATCCCCTTTGAGTCTGACACCCCTAAATAAAATCTAATGCAACCATTAAAGTCTAGCTAGATGGTGCTAAATCCAGGAAAGTCTTGGAGGGAAAACCTGTTTGAGGCTGCAGAAGGATTGAAACTGAGGCAGAGGTTCAACTTCCAACAGGAGAACAACCCTAAACATCTAGCCAGAGATGCAATGGATGGTTGAAATCAAAGAATATTCATGTCAGAACAGTGCAGTCAAAGTCCAAATCTAAATCCAATTAATAACCTATGGTAGGACTGAATTCTTTAGTGTCAGTATTGTTCCTCGTATATACATGGTGCATTTCAATCCTATTTTTCCTGTTCTCAGGTAAGTTTTGGCACCTTATACCTATCCCTATTAATGTGTTTAGTTGTAATATCAATAGTGGTGGGTTCTTGATTTAAAATCTTTAATCGAGTTAATTACAGGGTCTATAATTAATCGCATTTTAATTAAAAACTATATATTGACAAAATAAGCAACATTTTCAATTCAAAAACCCTTTTTGCTGCTAAATTGAGTAAATAGACATGAGCTCAACAAAGATTTTTTAATCTGTTATTCAACTATCAGATTGGTGCAAAGTTCTATTAAAAGAATATTTCTGAAATATGAACTGCTGATGCTGACATCTGTGTTGGGGACGTCTGTGCTGCTGCTACATGTTTAGCATTGAGATGCTATTTTAGGCTAGAGTAGCTTCGCTGATAGGCTGACTGCTCTTAGCACAGCAATAGTCTTTTCTATTGCATCCCATCAGATCGTTCTTTGAAGCAAAAATTAATCCCCTGTGGGCAAAGAGAAGCGGCTTTGTCATCCATCACTGTTTGCGGATACTGCTTGTGCGTCACATTTGTGGGCATACTAGAAACACAATACAAAGGTTCTGGCTTGGGACTTTAGTATGTTTAAAAAAAAAAAAAAAATTCTTAAAGCGTTAAAATCTATGTAATTAATCTAAATTAACCCGTTAAAGAAGCTGGTCTTAAATATAACTCATTCAGTACATCTCAGCTGTCTTGTGAAGAAATTCTCCTGTATATTCAGCAGGTGGTGAAGACAGGCTCTTCAACTCCCCTCAAACATCTGCCGGAGTCACCAAAGAGGAAGAGGAGGCTCCCTCTAACCTCCCTCCATACAGCAGACTGACCTGACCCAGAACCCAGCAGCTTTACAGACGGGTTCCTAACCATCCATATGGTTTCCATCCCTGCTCTAAGAACAGATGGGATGTAGACACCCTTCAGTTTCACTGTCAGAGGAGGAATGTATTGAAACTAATAAGATGACGCTGTTAAAGATCAAACAGAGATTGATCAGTGCTGCTTCCATCAGTGTCCCTTTGACACGCTGTATATTGTCTGAATCTAAGTTATGATTTTATTATGTTTTAATAAATACATTTGAACAGTAGTGTTTATTTGTTTTGAACAATTGACAACTTAAGATGACACTTGTGGCATGGACATTTATTGCAAGGTGATACATGGTGAAACGAAGCATGGTCCTGTTTTAACCGTGTTCGAGGTCCAGTGTCAGTCTGTTTTCCTCCAGGCCGTTTTCAGTGAGATCCAGGGTAGCAACAGAAGGAGCCAGCACGAAACACAATGCAGATGGCTCAGACTCAGAGTCTGGCTTGTGCTGACAGGCCACAGAAAGGCTCGATTAGGTTCATCTGAACGGAAAGTCCTGAGAGACAGCATCGGCTTCTGCAGGCGGTGTGAAGCATGAAGTGATCAGCAGCAGAACCACAGGACCAGCTGTGGTCACACAACAGCTCAAAACAGACATGATGGAGGTTGGTGTCTACAAATATTGGTGCTGTTACTGTATGAATATATAAGCTTATTCCATATTCAGGAAAAAACTTGTACGCACATTAAGATGCCTGAGGTACGCTATGGAGCACTAACCTGCACAATGTGTCTGATTCCTGGGGCGTTTCTGGATCGCTGAATACAAAAAGTGGCAACAGACTCCAGATTTATGCTAAAATTAATAACTTAAAATGATAAAAAGGTTGAATAATTGTTCCATTCAATACAGGTTTTGAGCCACATTAGCTGGTGAATTAAAGGGATAGATCAAATTTTAGGGTGTTGTTAAAGAGTAATGTCCTATCTGCAATACTGCTGCCTGGATTTTGAGCCGTTAAGTGTGTCGGTCATGAGACTGTCATACAGTAGTCTTCAGTCAGAGGCTTCTTCAGAATAGTTGCAATACTGACTGACGCTGTGGACGCACCATCCACAACAACTCAACATTTAATTTCTCTTCGGGATAAATAGTGTTTTTGAATTGAATAAGATTCTTTGTAAAAAGAAAAAAAAATAATTAAAACTTTCCGTTTAGGTCATCAGCTAACACAACAGTTCATTCCAAAGCAGGTGTGTACAGTTCGTTCACCTTCCATTAATGCCCAGTTAGCTGACATTCCCAGTCTTCCTGAGTAGAGACGGGTGGGTTCCCAGTGACCAACATATAGCATAGTTTAAAAAATATTTTGGAAATATTTCCAGTCGCAACAAACTAAGTCATGGTGTGAAACCTAAAGGAGTACAACCGATCACACTTATTAAGGTAAGGCTCTTTTAAAACTTCACATGGCGAGCTAGGAGCAGCTGATTGTAGGCAGCAGATAGCCTGACTAATTAACACCAACAAGTTATTCAAGAACAGTAAGAACTTGGAAACAGTTACTAATTTTAGCCAGAATTTTGTCTATACTTAAGTCTGTTATTTGGAATCAAAATAATATAGCGATATTAAAATATTAGAAATGTTTTAGTTTTAAATGTTTTTATATAAACTGTGATGCAGTGAAACTTGGGGAGCATCGATAAATCGGCTCCAATTTCTTTAATTTTGGGAGATTCAGGATCGGCTGATAATTGCACGTGAAACCGATCTTATTGACCGATTTTTGACTACCCCCGCAAAGGTCTGAAAATCAGCCACTGGCCCCTTTTGCTCTGCTGTGAGAAAGGGCTGACTGACCCATCCATTAGGTCATGTCTGCACATGCGCGGTTAACAACACTCACCCCAATGTTGCCAGCTTAGCAACTTTGTTGCTATATTTAGCGACTTTTTAGACACAAAATCGGTACCTGACAAAATTGGAAGGCCAGGCTTTTTAAAGACTGGTGATTGGCAGGAAAACTGCAATCAGTGCACCCCCAGATGAGACTGCTGTATCTTTACTCCTTATTACACTGAGAGAGCTACATCCTGGCCCATGCCTACTATGGAATAGCTCGGTTGAGTTTATACCAAGATCCAATCCAGGAACACGAATTGCTGGAGTCCAGGCTCCAACTATGTCAACTCATTTCTCTGGGTTTTTTAAAATCTGCGATCATCCCTGCTAGTTTTTAAGGAAGCACAATGTTCTAAAATCAGCGACGCTAACAGAAAGCCACTGAACGGTAAAATCTCTTGAAAAAAAGCTGAAAGGTGAGCTGTCAATCCCCGACATTTAATCTGTCATTTGATTAAACAATCACCTTGGTTACAAAACCACGGTATATAAGGATTTATCAGCCCCAGTGCTCAGTGTCTTCCATTTTACTGCAGCACTGGGTGGAAGGAGGTTTCCAGTTTTCACTCCGATCCTTTGACATAACTGGAATAACCTTCTGCTCATTAAGGTCAAGATGGTTTTGTCACAAACACTTCTGGTCTCCAACAACCAAAGAAAGCATTTTAGATTGAAATTTACTGCTAAAATATGGGAGTTTTTAGGGGGCAATCTGTTCTAGTGCTAATGGATTCAACAGGATATTTGGCAATGAAATAGATCATATCTGGACAACATGTGAGTGAAGCTCATAACATAAAGGAAATCATGTAAACAAGCAGTATGGTTTATCAGTGCTCTGTTTTCTTCTCCTTTCTCCAGGTCTGAAGAGCCAATAGAGCATGAGTCCTCAGCAGCTGCTGCAGCTCCACCCCCTGCTGCCATCCCCCCAATCATTCCTCCCACCGCTCAGGGTGACGGTGCCTCCCGATCCTTCAGGCGGCTGACTCAGCACTAGAGGCTTCTGGGACTTCAGCTTGTGGGCCACAGTCATAAAGATGGCCTCGACGTGGTCGCTGTCGCGGTAGTTTCCGTCCCCCAGGCTGTTTGGGCTTTTCGCGGACGTCTCAAACAGCGG